>JARVZY010001309.1:0-23932 GCA_030686995.1 Artemisia argyi
TTTTGATTGTTATGCGGTGTGCCCATAAAACATGTGACAATTCGTCCACCCATTTTCCTTTGTGTCTGTCAAGGCGCGCTTTGATTCCTTCGCCTAGACTGCGATTCGCGCGTTCAACCAAGCCATTGGTTTGTGGGTGTTTCACTGAAGCGAAGTGTTGTGTGATGTTCAATTGCGCGCACCAATCTTTGAATGGGTTATCGCAGAATTGTTTTCCATTATCTGAGATAATTTCCCCAGGTAGTCCGAAGCGACACACAATATTGTCCCACACGAAACGTTTTACCTGGTTGCCGGTGATGTTCACCACTGCTTTTGCCTTAATCCGCTTTGTAAAATAGTCTATGGCTACGATGAGGAATTTCAGCCCTCCCGCTGCAACTGGGAAAGGGCCTGCGATGTCGATGCCCCATTTATAGAATGGCCATGGTGAGGTAATCGGGGTTAACTCTTGTTGTGGTTAGCGCGGAATTGGCCTGTGGACTTGGCAATTACTGCATTTCTTTATCATATCCCGCGCGTCGCGGTGCATAGTAGGCCAATAATATCCTGATCGCAGGGCGCGCGCCACTACGGACCGTAGTCCTGAGTGCATGCTACATGATCCAGAGTGAATTTCTCGGAGTACATAATCTGCTTGAAGAGGTCCAACACATCGGAGCCAAGGTTGTAGGAATGAACGTCGATATAGGATGCCATCTCGGAATTCAAATCGCTGCGCTGTGCGCCGCACTCTTCGAGCATCCTTCTGATCTTGTGGTAAGATTTCTTTGCTTATAAATTCAATGATAGGTGTCATCCACGTGGGATCCTTTTCCTCTATCACCGTACTTCCATCTCCAAGATTGATTTATTTTTTAAAGTTTCTACCAATACCTGTTTTGATAGGTGCGCGAAGCTTGTAGATGCGATCTTGCTAAGCGCGTCGGCTTTCCTGTTGTCTCCTCTAGGTACTTGTTTGATTGTAAACCTATCAAAGCTTTGAATTAAAGATTTGGTTTCACAAGGTATTGGATCATGTGTTCATCCTTGGCTTCATATTCACCTAGTACGTGGTTAGCTACTAGCCTGGAATCCACATTCGCCTCTAGGTTACGTACACCCATTTGAATTGCAATACGCAGTTCGGTGAGTAGGGCTTCGTATTCTGCCTCATTGTTTGTGGCTGTGAATTCGAAGCGTAGTGCGTAGGTGAATTCCACCCCCTCTGGATTAGTAAGGATAAGGCCTGCGCTTGATCCATCCACGCATGAGGATCCGTCTGTGAATAGAACCCATGGTTCTTGTAACTATGTCTTGCCTGTTGAAGGTGGAGTATCAGTATCTGGTTTTTCAACAATAAAGTCAGCTAGTATCTGCCCCTTGATTGCAGTGCGTGGTCTATACGAGATGTTATACTCACTCAACAACACACTCCACTTTTGTAGTCGTCCTGATGCGTCGGGTTTAGAGATAACTTGTTTGATGGGCTGGTCCGTGATTACAGCTATTGAGTGCGCTTGAAAGTATCTGCGCAGTCTTTTAGCTACGAATACTAGAGCTAGGACCAGCTTTTCCATAGCGCTGTAGTTAGTCTCTGTCTTTTTCAGTGCCTTGATTACAAATATACGGGGGTTTGAACGGAGTTCCTATCTGTCAATAATACTGCGCTAACTGCTCCATGGGTTGCAGATAAGTACATGATCAACTCTTCCCCTAGCCGCGGTGCGACAAGTTTGGGAAGTGATGCAAGGTGTTGTTTTAGTTGTTGGAAGGCTTCCTCTGCCTCCTCGGTCCAACGAAAGTCTCCCTTTTTTGTGCACTTTGTGAGTGTTTTAAAGAGAGGGAGTGATTTGTCTGCTGACTTGGATAAAAAATGGTTTAGGCCAGCTAGCTTTCCATTTAATGACTGGACTTCTTTCAATGTGCGCGGTGAGGGAAGATCGATGACAGCTTTTGTCTTTTCTGGGCAAGGCTTGATGCCGTCAGGTTCTATCAAATACCCAAGGAACATGCCTTCTGTCGCACCGAATGTGCACTTTTTGGGATTTAACTTCATGTTTATTTTTTCCAATGTTTTGAACGTTTCCTCAATGTCGCGCACCAATTCGTCCTCTGTGTGACTCTTTATGACAAGGTCATCAACATAAACTTCCAAGTTGCGACCTACTTATTTTTCAAAAGCCATGTCCACTAATCGCTGATATGTTACGCCCGCGTTCTTTAGACGGAAGGGCATTTTTGTGTAGCAATATACCCCCTGACTAGTGTGGAAGGCTGTTTTTTCTTCATCCTCCACTGCCATCTGAATTTGATGGTACCCTTTGTATGCATCTAGGAAGCATTTAAAAGGATATCCGCATAGGGATTCTATCTTCCAGTCAATTTCTGGTAGCGGGAAGCAGTCTTGTGGACATGCTTTATTAAGATCAGTGAAATCTACGCACATTCTCCAACTACCATCACTCTTTTTTACCATTACTGGGTTGGAAAGCCAGTCGTGGTAGTAGACTTCCCGCATGATGCCTGCGTCTACCAGTTTGTGCACTTCTTCCAAGATGGCTTTTGCGCGATCAGGAGCTTGGTCGCGCTTCTTCTGTTGTATTGGCGGAAATCCTTGTCGGATTTGTAGCTTGTGCTTCGTAATAGAGCGTGGCACTCCGGTCATGTGCTTTGGTTCTCATGCAAAGATACTTAGGTTCTTTTGCAAAAGTACGCATACAGCTGCTTTACCTTTGTCAGATAGAGATCCTCCAATCGATATTTGTTGATCTGGGTAATCAGGGTGAATGGCAACTTTTAGGTTTGGTATTTTTACTGCGCGCTGTTCTGGAACCTCCTCCACCTCATTGGTTACCGCATTGCATTCTTTAGGCGGTACCGTGGTATTGTAGAGGGTGACAATCCCTCCTTCTACTGGAAATTTGAGCATTCCATGTGCTGTGGATGGTACAGCACACATGGATGATATTCCAGGTCTCCCAATGATGCCGTTGTACGGTGAAGGAGACTTGATTATCATGAAGTTTATCCATGTTGCTGTAGAGTGTTGTTCATCGCCCACAACTACAAGTAAACGTAATTGCCCCATAGGCCATATCTTTTCTCCTGTAAAGCCCGTCAGCGACGTCGTGGCCGGTATTAACTGGCTCTGTATTTCAGGTCGTAGCCTTTTAAAGCAGTGTTCATACAGGATATCTGCGGATGCTCCTCCATCGATATACATGCGGCGAATATTGTGTCCCCCAGTATGTATCTCAATGGTCAGTGGCTCTATTATTGCGTTGTCCGCAGCTAGAGTGGGGAAGGATATCTCATTCTCTGAAGAGAATTTTTGGCTGACTTTTTGCTTTGTCTTGCGCTGCCATGACTGTATCATGTAGATGATGTCCGCTTTATCTTTGGAAGGCTCTTTTTTACCTCCATTCTTTTGCTTGTCCTTCCCCTCTTTAATGTTTTTAACAAGGTGATCCATTCTACCCTCCTTTACTAATTTGTCAATTAGTTGTCGTAGTTGGACACACTCGTTGGTGGTATGGCCCTTTTGGCCATGGTATTCGCAGTATCCGTTCCCTATACGCTTGTCCTCTGGGGTGCGCATTGGTGGGGGTTTTGGGAAGTTTGCACCTTCTGTTACAAATATTTCCCTCGGAGTCTTTGTGAGGGGGGTATACTTGTCATTATCCCGTCCACTTCCCTGACTGCGATAATTTTTGCTGCGATTGCTGCTCTGATCATTGGATTGTCTCCTAGGCTGTTCTTGCTGCCTATAATTTGAGTAGCCTTTTTTACTGTCCGCAGCGGCTGCTTCTCCTTGGATGAAGGATCTTGTGCGCTTCATTAGTTCATCGAAGGTTTTGGGAACCTTGTCGTTTAACTTCCTAATGAGTTCTGGGTTGTTAATCCCATTCATGAATCCTGAAATTTTTAGAACTTCGGGACACGCCTTGACATGTATACATTCATCTTTGAAGTGTTCCATGTAAGCACTGGTTGATTCCCCTTGGCGCTGCTTTACTCTGGCTAATTCAACAGAGTTTTTAGCGCACTTCTTTCTTTGGGTGAAGTTTAAGCGGAATGCTTTCCGTAATTCGTCAAACCCGTCTATGCTCCTACGTGGAAGCTTACTAAACCAAGTGCGCGCATTCCCTACTAATGTGGAATTAAACATATGACACCACATAGGTTGTGGCCAATTTTCGATAGTAGCAGCAGATTCGAAAATTTTTAGGTGGTCATCAGGATCACCCGTTCCATCATATGTTTTAACATTAGTGGGCATGCGCCTTTTCTTACGATCAGAGTAATCGCTGATGCGTTTTGTAAATGCATCAAATTTATGACGACGCCAAGGAAGGGATATGTCTTCATCCTCTTCCTCGCGACGTCTCCCTTTGGACTTCCAGTGTCCTGTCTCTTTGTCCTCGTTGTCCGAGGAATCACTAGAGGAGAGGTTATCTCTTTTGCGGCGCTTGCGCCGGCTTCCTTCAGGGGAAGAGCTTGAGGGGCTTTCACTTAGGGAAGTTCTCCTTCCTATTCTGTCGTGCATTCTTCTGCTCCCAGACCTGGAGGAGCCTTCGCTTGGTGAATGTTGACGTCCAAGTCTGTCTTGTATCCTTCGACTACCAAGTCTGGAGTGAACATTGGTGCGCCTCTCGCCATCTTCATATTCCTCCGAGTATTGTGAGTCAGATACCGTACCAAGTCTATCATGGATATTGGTACGTCTTTCGTTATTTTCGCGTCCCCCTCTTTGGTAGCGCGGTGGTGATACTTCGCGTTCAGGACCAAAGTTGAGCCGGGCTTGCAGGCTCATACTTGACCTTCTCCTTGCTTCTTCTTGCATGAGGGCGGTTAGGGTTTCGTAATTTTGGGATACAAAATTACTTACGTTAAATCAGGTGCGTCCTCATCCGCTGCAAGAATTTATGCCTCAACATTAGGCGCCCTATCTCGGTTGGGTGCGCCAGGTGGCACAGTGTTGTCCACTATAGGTGTCATTTGGTGGGGAGTATTGAAGAGGATGCGCTGAAGTTCTTCAACGCTTTGGACCACCGTGGTGGTTTGAGTAGTTCTTATAGGCAATTCTACCGCTGGGAGAGGTAGGGTTGGTCCCGCTTCTTGGTGACCAGGCACACTGGTTGTTCCATAGGCATGTTTAGAGGTCGAGTCTTGAGGGTTCTTCCTCTGGGGGTCACCGCGTGTTTTTTCCAATTGCGGAGTCCGCTGGCTTGAGTTTTTGTTCTTCGTCATTCTAGTTCCAAGTTCTTAGTGTAGGGTCCCACGGATGGCGCCACTTGTTGATACAAAAGTTGGGCGTTCCTAGTTTGGGATCTCGCTCTTGTACCAATTCGCTCTTAATGCTTGAAACCTGCGCACTAAGAAAGTAAACAAACACCGTTAGGCTTATCGTGGGATTGTCTCCCACGATTATCCTCCGGCGTGAGAGTAAGTAATCGGTTTTAGGTTATATTAAAGAGTTACGGTTTTGTAGATGCGCAGAATCCTTGTAGGTTTCGTGCCTCTTACTCTTTGCACGTATGGTGCTTATCCGGTCCAAGGATCTTTATCCGTAAATAGAAGATCCTTATCTAGACCATAAATAGTTTGGTTGGGCTTGGGCTTTCGTGAGCCCAATCCCATTGGTAACGCGGCCCAAATCGCTGTTATGATAGCCCACTCGTGGTGGGTTTGGGCCTTAGTAATGTTTATCATTTAGGCTCGTGGCCCAAATATAAACTATACGTCATCAGTATATAAAAGAGGCGTATGCATATTGGAGGTTTCAAAAATAACTGGAGGAGTACCCATGCATAGAAACGAGATTTTTTAGCGGCAAACAGCTATAGTTACACAAAACACTTAACCAAAGTATCACAATAATTATCTGCCGTTATAAATCTCGTTACTATACACGGGTACTCGTATAATTATTAACAATAAATGCAATACAACATGGTGGTCAAGCAAAAAATCACAAGTCTTGCAAAGAACAAAATTTTATACGTGTAGGGAATATCATGTCTAATATCTTTTGAAAAAGATGAAGTCTCAATGGGTCCCTTTGTTTGGTTTGAACCATTCTAATTGGTTGTTCATTAATCATTCTTAGAGGATGTGGTATGCTGTGGGGGTCGTCGGTTGTTAACACACCTGACCCGTCAATTGTCAGAGTATGTGATTTCAATCACGACTAAGTTTTCATCTTTTTTCTTCTTTTTCAATTTTTAATGGTATGGACGTGTAACTCATATATTTTTTGGTGAATATTGATCTCAGTGATTATGGTGAAAATATAAAAGAGGAAAAGTTTGTGCGGATGGTAAGAAATTACATTGACTATTTTAAGAGGCCCTTTTGTCTTATTCTGAAGTCATGTATTGCAAAGAACGCTACTAGGCAAGGTGTTAAGGTAGCACCAAATGGCCCCACTTCACACTCCTTCTCCCTTGCCTACCATCCATGATCATGTGTGGGGACCAATTCTCAAAATAAAATTTGGTGGTCTGACAACCAAATGAAAAAGAAAAAAAGGGACCCATTAATTATTTTTTATTTTGTGTGTGAGTGTGTGTGGGGTATATTTTTATAAAGTGGGTATTTAATAAAAGGTGAAGTTAGAGGTTTCTTGCCCTCTAAAAAGTGAAGAGTGGTGAAAGGAAGTGAGAGGAGAGAGAAAGCTGATATGGCGCTGATGTATATTGTGAAGGTGTAGTCACCTTGCCTACTAGCCTAACACCAAAAGACTTGTACAACACGGTGGGTCAGATAAAAGCGAATAATTTTCAGACACGTTATTATTTATTAATGCGATTGTACGAGTTGACCTGGGTCACCTACTCACATAATACATTAAATAAAGAGAAAATTCAGAAATTACAAAACATAATACGCATTCACTTTCTAGTAAAATAAAAAAATCATTTACAAAAATAGTCAACTTCGTAACAAATTTGACAAGTGTTCAAAAATTGGTTATTTTGCTAAATCAAAATGTTTGTTAGACCAGTCTTATCTTATTCAAAAAGTCAATCATAAATCTCACTTATTCAAATAAGACAAAACTCGTATTACAAAACATCATTTTAGTCGTACAATATGTCACTCCGGTCTAACAAAAATCTCACATACTTTTTAGACATTTGTCAAATATTTTATTGTCAAAAAAAATAATAAAAAAATAAAAATAAAAAAATAAATAATTCTAGCGCTCGCAAAAGCGGAAGTCAAGAGTTCGAATCCAACAGGGAGACAATTAATCCCTTTGTGACCAAAGAGATTCACTTACGCTGACCCGGGCTATTCAAAAAGATAATCGCCCTAAAATTAATCGAAAATCCAGATATACCCAAAAAAGATCTAGCTCTCGCACAAAACCATTTTTGAAAATGGTTTTTTTTTTTTTTTTTTTAACTATAAATAGAATGCTCTCCTAGTTATCAAGTAAAGAAATAATTTGCACTCTTAATTTTTTAATTGAGAAATTCTAATTTGTGTATTAGTTGGTGATACTATATATTACAATATGATTTAACTGTTTGTAAACTCAAATCATTATGTCTATTCATAAATTTGAATATTAAATTTTGATTTTGTTACATTTATAATTTATAATAGATGATTAGATTCTTGATACTCACGTTCAGAGAGCGTGCTATGGAAGCTGTTGTAATTTGTAAACAACCCATGGAACCAATGGAAGGCGAAAATCTTTAGTCCAGGCAACCTCAAGGACCACTTGATTGATAAGAAAAATAACGAAATAGACACATGATTGACAAGAAAAATAACAAGATGATCATATGCAAAACTTGAACGTTTTTATTAGAAGGGCCAACTTGTAAAGTATTTTAAGAGGTTCGATGTACACAACGCTAAAATTTTTGTATTAAAAATGACTGAAATTATAAATAAAAAAGTATAAAATATACAGAATCAAAAAAATTTGTGGGGGCACAACCCCCCTCGGCCCTTATATGTTCCATCCCTGAAGACGATGCATAAATCTTCTTTGAATATGAAAACATATATATTTGCGTTTGGGATTGCTTTTTTTCTTTTTCTTCTTCGGTAGCCTATTTGTTTATTTTCATGAAGATAAGCAGTCTGCAGTGTTGAATAATGAGTCTGCAGCGTTTGAATAATGCGACGATCTCCTTATACTAATTATTTTAAGTAAACCAATTATTCTAATTATTCTAAATAAAACATTTAAAACCTTATCTGAGATGCAATCAACATATTACCTTCTCATCTAAACTAAAAAGTAAAAACCCGTTGAAACAAATTTGCAACCCCGAAAATAAACATGAAATAAGCAACTCTAAACATTATCTCTTAAACAGCTTATCTGCTTAAAGTAGATACTATCCAAACTCCCACTAAATGCAGCAATCCTATATGTTATGCTTGCTTGTTTATACATCTACAAGCATATGTGTTTATATGATTTCGGCCTATGTTTTATAAACTCGTATCTTCTATTTCTTATTTGTGAGGTTTTTATGACGAAAAGGTAGTAAATACGTTTATGAACTAGAAACTATAAACTAAACTTAAGTTAGGGGGTGTTTGTTTAAGCTTATATAGCGGGCTTACGGCTTATTTGGTTTAGGTTTATGAATTATAAGCTTATTACATCATGATAAGCTTATATAAGTTTAAAAAAAAAAAAAAAAGTGAGCTTATGAGACATAAGCGAAAGCCACATAGGCCATAAGCCGGCTATATAAGCATAAACAAACACCCCCTTAAACTCAAAAAAATAAACTCATGGAATCATATAAACTCATGAACCCAAATACCATAAGCTTTAATCCCATAAATATTACAACGCAAAATATAGCCGCGTTGAACGAGTTAAACCATCACTCCACTTGGTTTAACCGGTTCAGCGCGTCCTTCGCCACGCCACACCCAGGATCAATCCTAACCGCGCGCTCATACGCCACAACCGCATCCTCCAGCATCTCCTTCTTCTCATAACACTCCCCCAACAATCTATACGCATTCGCATTATCCCCTTTCAACTTACAACACTCAACCAAATCCTCAACCGCCGAATCCACCACACCTCTCTTACTCAACTTCACTTTCATCTCGGCGCGTTTCAACAACGCGTCACTCCTCTCACCATAACTCAACGAATTCGCCGTCCCGTCTCCTAACGCTTCATCCAACGCTTCAATTGCTGACGTCACCAGACCCTGTTGATCTAGGGCCAAGGCTTTGAGTATGTACGATGCCGCGTCGGTTGGATCGAGTGAGATTGATTTGGCGGCTTCGGTTGCGGCTTGTTTGGCGAGTTTGATGGAGGTTGTACGGTCTTTGGTGGCGCGTGATTTGTTTAGGAGCTGAGCGCCGATGATGAAGTGACGCTTGGCGTTGGAACGGTGTTGGTTTTTGCGACGGAGTTTGGTGAGGAAAGTTTGGGGGATTTTTTGCATGTATAAGAAGAGGATGATTGTTGAGATGATGAAACAAGCTTGTGTTATTAGATCCATTTCCATTTTTTATTTTTGGGGTTTTCTGATTTGAGGGGATGGTGTTTTGGGGGTTTAGATTCAATGCTGGTCAAAATAAGGCGTTGTTGGTTGTATATGTTGGATCATACATGCCAAAACCTTTTTAGATTGTGTTTGTTTCAGTTAGATGATGTTTCACATCTGAATCTGACTACCACATCTTACTAATAAGAGGTGATTATAATGTGTGAATCTGAATGAAAATTTGTTGTTTTTTTTTTTTTTATAATTGTCTGAATGGTTTTAATTTTCTCTGTTTAAAGTATATATTAAGCTATTGCAAATACGATTAATCTAAGAACCAATCTCTGATATATAACTAACAAAGCATATACTTTACACTTCATAAACATTGATTTAAAGACAACTTATCAAAACGGGCAAAGATATCAAAACGGGTAAAATGTATCTATACCTTTGACTAATGGGGTGTTTGGAAATGGCTTATTTTTCGGGTTTGTGAGCTTATTTGGGTTTAGAAAAACTCATAAGCCCCACTTTTGTCGGCTTATGAAGAAGAGCTTATGGGATTCATGAGTTCAGCTTCACAAGGTCATAAGCCGAAAATGTTGAGCTTATAAGCTTTTCCATATCCAAATAAGCCCATAAGCCCAAAAAATAAGCTAACCTAAACTACCCCCTAAAAAGCATCAATAAGATATAAACAGGTGTTCAGAATTGCTTATTCTTGAGGTTTATCACCATTGCAGACCATGAAGCAAGGACTTAAAGCAACCCATATCAAATGTATCAAAACAAAGCAACCCATATCAAAATTAAACCCAACCCATAACAAGTAACCCAAGTAAAGAGAAAAAAAAAAAAAAAAAAAAAAAAAAGAAAGAAAAAAAAGAAAGCATACCTTAAGGTGGTGAAGATGGCGGCTATAGGTGAAGATGGCGGCTATAGGTGGAGAAGAAGGCGGAGTAGAGGTGGAGAAGAAGTGGTGGTAACCGGCCGAAGCTGGAGGTGGCCGGCGGCGGGTGAAAGTGGAGAAGATGAATGGGTAAAGTGGAGAAGATGAAGGTGTTATTAGGTTTAGAGGTAGTCAGACATGTTCAAGGCATCTTACTGAGTCAGATTTATATGATTTGACCGTGTCTGACTCGTAATGGAAAAACAAACAACGAAAACCTCTGACCGCATCTGACTGGTCAGAGGTAAGAGGCAATCAGACGTTTTTTAGTAAAAACAAACAAGCCCTTAGTTTTTTAACTCCAATTAACTCATCACTTTTTTTCAAACCCAATCTAAATATAGAAATACAAATTACATTATACATAAAAAGAGTGTTTGCCTGTCTTCTTCCCTGTTAGTCTGCAAAAAGTCAAAAACACATCAACTCACACTACACATTCAACTAAGGGTGAGCAATCGGACCGTTTAGACCGGACCGACCGAAGGACCAACGGTCCGGTCTCGGTCAGGGGTTTTTCCTTATTTCGGTCTCGGTCCGGATCGGTCCGGTCCGGTCCGGCTTACAAACCGAATATTTAGCCTATTTGGACCGGACCGAGACCGGACTGACCACATTCGGTCCGGTCTCGGTCTATGGTTTTTTCCAAACTCGGTCTTCGGTCCGGTCCGGTCCGGTTTTTGGACCGTGATCACCCTTACATTCAACATACAAAAAAAAAAAAAACCCTATTGGCTTGTTATAACGCATGCCATGGGCAAGGCGTTTGTCATCGCGCGACACCTTGACGCCACCGGCCGATGTCGTGACGTGGGGTTGGCAAGTGCCACCACAGCCTTGGCATTGCTTATACTTATTTATTCAATTGAATATTTGTAGGGGTGGCAATTCGGGTCGGGTTCGGGTTGTCAGGTTAACGGGTCAGAAAACCCTAACCCAAACCTGACCCATTTAAATAATCGGGTTAGTTATGTCAACCCTAACCTGTTTACACATAATCCGAACCTAACCCATTTAACCCGTATATATACTTAGGATGGCGGGTTAAATTGGTGACACGGGTTGAATAGGTTAAACGGGTTTCGGGTTGACCCATTTAACCCATTTTTTATATAAAAGTTGTCACATTACACGTGTTAAACAGGTTAAATGGGTTTGCGGGTCGACCCGTTTAATCCATTTAACCTATATAATAAAATATAAATATTTTTTAATTTAAGAAAAAAATCTTAAACGGGTTGGCGGGTCGACCCACATAATTTATTCTCAACCCGAACCTGACCTGTTTAATAAACGGGTTAGATGGGTCGACCCAAACCCGACCGGAAATCTATTTACCTCAACCCGAACCTGTTAATTTTCTTGTCGTTTCAGATCGGGTTTCGTGTCGGGTCAGAAATTGCCACCCCTAAATATTTGTATGTCTTTCAAATGTATGTACTTTAGTACTTGTCATTATTTATGGCTTGTTTGTATGTTGGTTTATGATTCAAATTTAGATTATTATTTGAATTTAATGTAGGAGAGGAAAAAATATTTAATTGTATTAAAAAATATTTAATAATATTAAATATTTTATATAATAATGTTGTAATAAAAGGTATTATTATTTAAAATAAATGTATAAAAAGATGAGAGGAGAGTAGATAAGACTAAAGGTGGCAATTATCGACATGACACGATAAACGATATAAACCAGACACGAAATTAAACAAGTTTGGGTTGAGGACAAACAGGTTTGGGTCAAAAACATGTCAACCCGTCTAACACGTTTAATAAACGGGTCATGTTTGGGTTGAGTAAGTATTAAACAGGTCGACCCGTGAACCCGTTTTAGTATATAAGCCTCTAAGAAGTAAAATACATAACTTTGAGTTTATGTTGGATTTGAATTAAATGTATTTTGTTAAGTACTTAATATAAGTGAATTCTGGTTATAATTCAAATATCATTGAAATTGTCGTATAGTTATTTGTATGTTATGTTAATCATATTTGAGATACTTATATCATTTTTGCATTTAAACTAGTTAAATAGATAAACCACTAACCTTATTTGTCGCTTAACATATTTACTTAAACAGGTCACCAACGGGTTACAAATGTTATGCAGCAGGTCTGGGTTAGGATTGAGTTTCTTGACACGATTAATAAATGGGTCGTGTTTTGGTAGAGGTTATAATAATCCGCCAACCCACGAACCCAGATAAGTTAATACAAACACGACTCGATTGCCACCCCTAGATGAGACCCATCAAAAATATCACTTACATACCAAAACCCACCTATTTATCTATTTTCAATCTTGGATTCCGAAATCCATTCCTCATCCTAAAATATGCAAACAAACAAATGTTTAAGGTCAAATCAAACAAAAAAATCATACTAAACCCCCCATACCAACCACACCTATTTGATTCCTATTTGATTCTAGGGGTCAGTTCAATAAAGATAATAAAAAATAAATAAAATATAAAATGACTAAATATTTTTGAGTGTTTATTTTTTTATCAAAAGAAAAGACTCAACCTTTTTTTTTTTTTTAATATAAATTGGATTACAAGTTCAGCGACAAAAAATATATTACCACGACGAGAATTTTTATCTATCAGTAGACGGACATTTCGAAATACTTTTTATTATCATTATTTATAGGTATTTAATATTAGACAAATATGAAATTACATGTGACTTGTGGTGCGAGTTTTGAATTTCAAATCACATGTGATTTTTCAAGGCGATATTTCAACACATGCAAAAAACATAATAAAATAAAATAAAATATATTTTATCAAAAAATATATATAAGTGTCCTTTTAATAAAAGATAATTTTATGCTTGACGGGATGGTGTAATTAGTTTTGTTCAATGGTTAACATAAGATATTTACTTGCTAAAAAAATAATAAAAAAAAAATAAAAAAAATATATGTAATTAGGTTTTTCCATTTTGAAAAATAAATAGCTAGGATTGTCCTATTTGATATTTGATTATTTCTTTTTATCTTTATTGAACCAAACTCCTAACACAAATTGACAAGAAAACAAGCTAAAATACATTTGCGTGAGACAAATAGTAATTGTGACCATAAACTTGACCAAACAGCCCTGTCAGATTGGGGCCAAATCAGGTAGACCAAATGCTCGTAGTAAGGCGACCGTAGTAACAACCAAAAAACATACCCCACAAAAAATAATAATAATAAAAAAAGCATACTCACAAACACTTCCAATTCATTCGGTCATCTGACAGACCAAACTTTTCAAAATTACAGGGAGGGAACGTTTGGTTAGCGCGATGCGAAGTAAGGGAGGGGACGCGTTCAACAGGGGAGACCGACCGAATGGTTTGATCTTGGTATGAGTAGTCTGAACAATATGTTTAGAGTCCTTTTTGACTTATTATGGATGCCACTACAATTATCTTATTTGAAATCTATATGTGTTCTTTTAAGTAAATGATTGTACACATGGGCGGAGACAGGAGGGGGCACGTGATCCCTTAGCGAAAAACAATTATGATGTAAATTTTCTAGAAAATTGTAATAACTATATGAAAGAATACAAGGCTCCAACAAGGCAACTAGTTACTAAACTCAATAACCAATTCCAAAGGTGTTATAGCCTCCTAACCCATTTATTGTTTTCCATATAGTCTTTAAAACTATTACTTTCTTGTTAAGGTGATAAACTTTAGTCTAGTAGTCACGTAAATCATCACATGATTGATCCATACGTAGTGTGTTTTTCATGAAGAGACGATTGTTTCTTGTTGGGCTAATTTAGTCTCCAATGATCTCTGATCATGTTTTGAACACAAATTAGTTTAAGTCAAGAAGACTCGTTGATAATGAAGTCAATGAGCAACATCAACGAACTTCAAGTCAGAGACATCGTTAAGGAAGTCAAAGATTACTTGAAAACATACTCGCTAGCTGATACGGATTTAGCTAGTATGTATAAGAAACTGAAGCTGAAGGAAGAAAGTTCATTAGGGGTTGACAATAATTTAATAAACCTATCAGCTCTTTGATCATCCAACAATTCGTAGCTTGAAAATACCTCTTTAGATATTTAGGCGGGACTTTTTAAGAATGCAAAAGAGCAAGATAAATGCATTTTGCATAAAGTCAAATCAAGTACGAGTTAGTGAAAAGACATTAAACAGTTGTCAGAACAGTTTACTAAAGTAATGTTGTTGGTTTTCCAAAAATAGAAACATTTAATTAAAGATATACTTTCCACTAATTGCTTGGTACTTCCCAACAATCCCACACGTGATATCCTCGTACTCAACTATATAAAGAGAATGTTGGTCAGAGAAAATATTTACTACTTCATATTTATTGTAAACTTTTAAGAAGTCCATTTACTTTCTTTTGAACTCACAATTGGTCCTTGATCTTATCAGCGACCTTAAGAGTTCACTTGCAAACTTATTAAGCATAAGTTTGCTTGGTAATGGAGCATTTTTGTTGTCAAAATTAAGTGTTATTTCCGTATAACATTTTGTAATTATTTGATTTATTTAATAAAAATTTACACCATTGGAAAGTTAAATTTTTATACATTGTTTCACCATTTAGTCAAGGATTTGGTTGCCAAATGAAGTAAACTGAAGCACCAATTAAAATCTTCGCAGCGACAAAACCAAGCCAATCTTTTATGAGCAAACGGTTTTAGTGCCCCAGTAATATCACTCCAACTATTGCAAGGCATACGAAACTGGAATACTGGATGTATTGCCTAAGTTTCATCCAAACCTAAGAAGAGAAAGTGCAATGAGAAAACAAAAGTGAATGTGAACCACATTTTACACAACGACCATCGAAGACCCATCATCACTGTTATGCATTTCCCACACCTTCAGGTTATCTTGAGTTTTCAATCTGTTAGAAAATCACACCACATCATACTAATCGCCCTCAGCCTAATCGAACACCAAACTGTACATACCGAACACAAAACCGCCTATTCGAACACCACACCACAACACCAAACGGTCTCCCTCCACATCCTTCCAGAAAAAACTTACCATGCATGCCGTTGAGGATTGGGTGCCTCAAGACTCGAGTTATTACTAAAAGAGAATGTTGGTTCCATATACTTGGCCATCACCACCATTTTGAATAAGATTACTTATTTTGTTATTAGCTTCCACTATAGATATATATCTCCATAGGTTACCCGGGGAGGGGAGTCACTGACTCAAATGTACGTGGCTTAACCGGGTATCCACTTGACTGTACCTTTCTCTGGCCACTTAAATGCATAACTAATGAGACCTCTTCTGGCCGTTTCCGATGCTTTAGCTGGCCACCCCTATATATGGGGTATCCCCGATACGTATCTTATACTAAGCTAAAAATGGTTTAAAAATAACAGTAAAACATGTGTGTAAACAGACTGTTTATTTCATAGAGTCTAAATCTCGGAGGTAAATCTTTGTTTGCTAATTTGGAATTTGGACATAAACATTTATTTCAGATTTTTTAACTTACATGAAGTAACATAGACATACTATACTACTATTTTTGTGAAGAGAGAGGTTGTTTTGCGAGTTATCAGCAAGCAGATTTTGTCACTGGACTCCCTGTAGTTTGGGGAGACTTGAGTAACTTCTTTAACGTACTCATTATGCTCTTAAAGCTTGGACGCTCCATAGGATCACTGTTGACAAAAAAAATGCAAAGCTCGTTAAGAACGTTTGAGCTGGTGGCTATAATTGGTATAGCTTCATCACATTTATCAATGAATAGGTCTTTGGTGGTATATATTTTTTTCTCAAACGGGTCAAAATTAAAAGAGTTTGACTACAAAAGAAGTCAAATGGCTATTCTTGTAATCCGATCTAAGACATCGCTATTCTTGAGAAAGAAAAGAAGTCTCTAAATAGACAAAAAGTGGCTGCCACCAGCCGGACAACTCACGCTGACCCGACCTGTATCCACATGCACTACATAATTACCCGTTTTGACCAAATACCCAACCTACCCATCTTTTCCATGTCTAGTGGTTATGAAACTATAAGGTGATGAAGATTCTTACTCGGCCCAGCAAGATTCCATAAGAGTGGCTAATATGGGAGAGGTATTAGCAGGTATTGCAAGTTTCCTATTCTGGAATGCCACAGCTCCAACCACCTGAAATTATGATTCATTTGAGATCATAAATAAAAAACGCTGGAAGTGAATAAAATGATCCAGTTGGCCTGCTGAAGTGGATTGAAATTCATCCACTAAGATTTTTGTGCTCCATGAATTTAGGTAAAAAAAAAAAAAAAAAAAAAAAAAAAAAAAAAACAGGTTTGTGGTTGAACAAACCTGAGCAGCCCCAAGCCCATTCCATGGAAGTTGCATGGTCAGGAGCTCCCATAAAATGACGCCAAAACTGTACACATCCGACTTTTCATCTGCTGGTTCCCCTCGAAGGACTTCTGGGGCCATCCACTCAGGCTGAAATCATCATTAAATGAATTTGATATTTGATATAATAAAATATGAAGATAATGTGAAGGATATATGAGCATATAATGGACATAGACAGATGAGATGAATATATGAACACATTGATTGGATTTATATCCTTAATATTAGAACACATACGCTTCAAATGTATAATAATGAAGAACTACATGTTAGTGTGTGTGTCTGTGCGCGCACATATAGTGAAAAGTGAACGAGTGAAGCTTACAGTTCCAGTAATGGCTTTAGATGAGATAATGGTATCCGCTTTGAATCTCGATAACCCAAAGTCACAAACCTGTGTTTCGGAAATGGTAGCTAATTAAGGAAAATGTTGGGTTAAACAATTGAATAGAACAAAACATAAGTTGTTTATGTACCTTTACAGTCCAATTTTTATCAACCAATAAGTTTGGAGATTTAAGATCTGAGTGAACAATAGGGGGACGAAGACAATGGAGATAATTGATGCCTTTTGCCTGCACGAAGAAAGTATTAGAATGTTGTGTGATTGTTTATCCCAGTTCTAGCTAAGAAAAAGTTAATATGGACCTTAAACTATAAAAGGGAGTATTCGTCTTCATTTACTTTCTAAAGAATGCTAAAATGTATTCCGTAACAAATAAATTAAGTAAAAGCATTGTACATACCACATCCAAAGCCATGTGCATCCGTCTTTTCATGCTTATTACTTCTCCAGAGGCTGGGTGGTGTAGAAGGCGGAACAGACTACCTCTGTAACAGAAACATGAGAAAGTTTTGAGACCCATTGTAAAGTGGCCAGATGGGCGGGTTCGGGAACAAGTAAAAATTGGTGGATAAAACAGGTCATTATTGTCTATGAGTGGGTTCAACTCTACAAGAAAAAACTCACCTAGGGAGATACTCCGTCACAATTGAAAAAGGTGGGTGCATAGTGACCGCGCCCATGAAGAGAACGACATTAGGATGGCACACACGTTTCATTATCGAAACCTTACAAGACATGACAAGACAAGTTAAAACAGATGAATACTAAGTAATCGTTTCCCTAAAAATGAAGGCGGAAGTCAAAGAAAAATGTTATATTTTAGCGGTATACCTCTCTCAGAAATTCCCTCATTTGATTATCATGAAGGTCTTGGGCTGTCAACACCTTAACAGCAACATCCTACAATAAAATCAATTTATTCTTTATACAAATTTTAACTTTGTATTAACATAAGGAAATGACCGTATGCACTATGCAGTACTAACCGAACCATGCCACTCTGAACGATACACTGTCCCAAATGAGCCTGCAGACAGAAACATATAATTATCACTCTTCATTCTCATTTTATCACATTTAATTTTTAATTTGAGTATTCTATAATGATGAATAAGAGTTACGGATCAGAAATACGTACCAGCACCAATACGCTCCTTGATATGCAAATCAGACCAAGCTATCTCAAGCCAGTCCATTGCCAGAGAAGGCTCGAGTGTCAGGTATCTTGGGGAAGTTGCAGGAAAGTTTTCTCTTTGTATTCCATTGCTCGTAACTTCTGGCTCCATATTACCATGTAATTTTACTTTTGAAGCATTTCTGCTTGAATTGATGATGTCAGGATTTCCAGATATAGAAATTTCATTCTTGTTGGCTTTTTGGATAATCAAACTATCTTCACCACGTAACCCAATAGTGTTGACATCTGATCAGAATGTAACCACATTAGAAAGTTTATAATAAGTTCTGATCAGGCAGATTTGAAGGAGTTCAGAAAAATATCTCATTAATTCATTTTTCTAAGGTATTCATGAGATTCTTGCTTCTGTATACAGCAACAAGTCATGACACCTCTCTTTAAGGGTTCTTTTCTTTAGCTACGATATCTTTCTAGTTAACATCTTACTTACGAACATAAATGCTACCAATCATGTTCTGGCATTTCGTGGTAAATAAAAAACGAACTTGATGACATTATCAAAATATGTTATACCTGAATGTAAAGTGTTTTTAGTAGGAACATGTGTACTCTTTACGTCAGAAATAGATGCGTGTCCCACATAAACTTGTTGAACATCTTTTAAACGAGAACTCTGAAATGGTGAAGGTACCAGAGAAAGGATATCTCCATTTATAGATGAATCTGGATTATGGAAATTCCCTGGTTTCCCAATTAGATCAATCACATACTCCCTGATGAATAAAGAAGCATTCAAATGCGTCAGATTTCGAAGGATTATGGACTTATGGTATGTAAGACAATATTCAGAATTCAAGAGAAACTTAGGATGTGTTTTGATGTGATTTGTTAATTACAAGATGAGTAACCAGGAAAAGGTATGATGTCCAGAAGTTCGTATGATAATTGTACATTGTTCTTAAATCTCACGAATACATTTCCGTCGTAACATTCTCATGAAAAATGCATTAATTATTATTATGGGCAGTACATAAATATGAGATCATCGGGAGTACAAAGTTTACCTTTGCAGCTTATCATCTTCAACTCTGATAAGACACGAGGACATATGGTCTTCAACACAATACCTGCAGCCTCTTGCTACACGACAAGGCAATCCCACATAGTCAGCAAGTTTCTGCATAAAAAGTTTCATCCATTATAAATATACTATATTGTACTATGTTGGGACCATGAGATTGATAATAACCTTGAAGAGTATTGCCCTGTGCCTACAGAGTCCAATAGACAAGCTTCCAATGGGGACTAAAATGTTATTCTGATGTTCTTTTATTCTCTTGCTAGCAGACTCCCATTGTACACAAAGATCACCTTGCTCAATTGGAAATGATCCCCTTAAATAAGGAAACTTAACATATTAAAAATGCTATAGACAAAGGGAGATTCAGTAAGCAGTATAAAGAGGAAGCATACCCCATACTCGCAGCAACAAGTTTAGCAAGTTTTTCAGCCAACATAAGAGGATTTTCAGCTGAAAAATATAGTTCCTGTGCTATATCCTCGAGATCCCTTAGCCGTGAATCCTTGTATCTATCAACAAGAATCACCTCCATGGATGCAGTACTGGCCTCAACTGCTTTTAGTTCCATTAAAGATGGCATACGTTTACCCTCATCAGAGTCATTGCACATCATCCACATATAGGGATCCATTCCAAGGATGTTGTAGAAACCATCTGATACCTTATCGTTATATGACAAGGTGCCATTAACCTGAAAACATGTTGTGAGTACTGATAAGTAGGTATTAAAAACATTTAAGGTATGTTAAATGAATGTATAAAGTAGTAGAAGCGCTTAGAATTCAATAGACTTTAGGGCAAGGAGCATTTCAAAGATAAGAGATCTGTACGATAAATCTTGAGCCTTAATTTTTACTATTATAACAGAGAAGGGCACGCACAAGAAGCGGTTATTTCAGTGAGCAAAATACAACTTTTGGTGGAATTTACAAGGATAGACTTTGACAACTAAGACAGGCTCAGGTCATCTAAGTCAGGATTAACCTAAAAGAAAATCTTTAAGTACTTTCTTAATCGGAGATCTTTCTATCATACTAGTTTTATCATGCAGAACCCTAACATCGATCAGACACGAGGAAAAGCCACAAAGGAAGGAATATCATACCCAAAAACGATATGAAACAGACTCCGCGTCATAGGTAGCAACACCATGACTGCCACCATTCCCATGGCCTTGAACATGTTTAGGTTCTTCACCAATGGTTGCTTGATGTGTGATTCGTTTTGCTAGCGTGAGCTGCAAGTAATACGCCTTGCACCAACTTCGCACTTGATCCCAACGACCATCATCTCCTATATCACTTCCACCTACCAAATCCTCCTCCCTCACACTTTTTGTCACCTCCCTGCTTGAACCCAAAACAGACCTCGGTGTCACATTTGTCCCACAGAACAAGCTCCCTGAATTACTACTCTGACCATCGGCAAAGTCCCTATGTTCTCTAACATAGTCAACGCCCCGATGAGCGTTCTTATCATGGTTTACGAGTTGGCTATACTTCACATCACCAAAACCCGGCCCTCCTGCCCTTTTTTCCTCCCCTAACCAACTTTCTAAACCAGCCAACTGCTTATTCTTATTCTTCCCGTGACTCCATTCACTTTTACCATCACGAAACCGATCACCATCGCTATCGCCTTCTTTATTAATCACGAAACCAGATCTCTTTTCCAACAGCTTTTCATGATCATCAGATTTCAAACACGAATCCTTAACCACACGTTCATCAAACTGCCTTGGAAAAAAGTAAGTAGCTCGATGCGGCATTTTTCGCTAAAAAAAAGCTATTTATATGATCCTTTTAATCTAGCCTAAATCTAGTAAAACCTCAACAAGAAATAAACAACTCCAGTAAACGTAAACTGATCGTACTCAACAACCAACTTTTTACGTGTAGTAGACTTAATAAATCTCAACTTAGAACGCATTTTCACTAGATTGAAATGAGCAACAAAAAAACTACTTACTGTCACCTTTCAATATCCGCAATAAGCCATCGACGAAGAAACAATATCAGCATTGCTGGTTATCAACTTTTTTTTATAAATCTGGGACAGGTTAAAGTGGGTGGAAACTTGAGGAATGAGTTAGGACAAGTGTATAAGATGGCGTTTGAACAAGGTTTTCATATAAAATATGTCAGACATATAAAATATATGAAAGACTTTGAAGATAGAGACAGTGATAATATAAACTATAAACAATTTGCAGAGACAAAGAGGCACAATACACCCTGGTGCATGTTAGCATCCTCGAAAAGGCGGGCTTCATGAGAAAAGAAAATTAGTTTTAGTAGTTGGTGGGATGTGACCAACAATCCATGATATTCAGTGTACCATGCTAAAAAAAATACATATTATATATATTAAACTAAATAAGGAATACAAATTATTTAAAAATAAATACTGGACATTTATTTTCTAATCAATAGAAAAACCTAGTTTAATCTCTTTTTAAAAAAAAATAAACATTTCACAAACCATTAATCGTTATATAAAAAAAATAATAATAAAATAATCGTACCATCGTGACGAGAATTAAATTGTCTTTCCATAAAGGAGCACTCTTTATTTAACTTTTCTTTATAAATGTTGAAATTTATGTCTAAATAAATCAAATGTGATTTATTATTTAAATATCACATGTGATTTGTAAAATCACACCTGATTTTCAAAATAATAAGTCACATGTGATTTTTTCAGATGCGAATTTTAATACTAAAACAAAACTCGAAAAGAAAAATTCATCGAAAGTATATCGAAATACCCGTCTACTAAAGGGTATAAAAATTCTCATTGCGATGGTGTTTTTTTTTTTTTTTCGCTTAACGATTTATTATTTGTAAGATATTTTATTTTAAAAAATTGGAAAATGGCTTTTTATTTTGATGAAAAATGAGTGACAAGGATTTTCATTAGATCTATAGAAAGTTTGTGTTCTATATTGATCTCAACACTATATGCAAAGTATCAATGTTGAATGATATAGATGTCTTAAAGATTACCATTCAAAATTTCAAAAAATAAATGAATAAATAAATAATTGAGTGACAAGTTTTTTTAATTATATATATATAATTTATCCACAAACTCTATTATATATGACATCATATTACAACTTCTTTTTTATTATTTTGTTGATTGATAGTTGATAAAAATTAATAATCACGTAACTATAAATGTTTGTCGCTATAAACTCTTGTTTGAATATCTGTCTAACATCTATAAAAAGTTTGTAAAAATTGATTAAATTGTTTACACTTATATACGAAAAATATTTTCATTATATATGAAAAATAAATTGTAATATCTAAGAAATATGTCTAAAGACATGATTATTTGTAAGTTTTCAGGTAAGATCAAGAGTGAATATTGAATATCAAGAAAGAGAAATTGCCAAAAACATATATTAATAATAGATAGATTAAGCATGTCTTTGATCAAATATTTTGAATCTTTGTTATATTAAAATCTATACAACCTATAAAGTATTTTAGCACTTTCCTCCTAAATTTTTTAAAATTTCTATAAATAGCTTTCAAGCATTTCAAAAAAAAAAAAAAAAAAAAAACACGATATTTACAACTATTTAATGCACAAATACATTACTTCAACACATATAATTAATACTCTTCTTAAATCACTCTTTCACTCAAAAGTATAATTATATTATGGTACCACATGGTATAATCTAAACAAGTTACTAATCATCTATTGTTAAATAATAATAACCACACGCACTTAAAAGACAATCAAATACAACTAAATAAGCTCAATGTACAATTATTTTAGGTATCATCACTTACAAATATTGACTTTTCAACAATTGTAATTAATGTAATATTTAAAACATTTTTTTAATAAACAAAAAAATATCATTAATAAAACACAATTTATAAACAACGCAAGCTACTAGACACTCTCTTTCTAAAATTTATAATATATTTCATGAATAATTTTTAAATAATAAAACCTTTTTTACATATAGTATAAACTTACGAAACACAAAAAGTAACGGATTCATATATTATAAAACCGTAGAGGGGGTGAATACATTTTCATTTAAAAACTTAAATCTTTTGTATCAGTTGACCAATCAAGTGTGACATAGTATGAAAAGCGTCAACTCTAGTATTACAAGAACTAGAGATATTATAAGGCATGTCACAAAAACACAAACTTAGACATACTTATCACACAAGAACAACTAACACAATATAAGCAACAAACCACACAAATATAAATGCAATGCAAAGTATAAATGTAAAGCGGTAAATGCAAAAATAAACGTAAAGAGATAGGTAAAGAAAACGCTAACCCGGACACGGCGATTTATAGTGGTTCAGTCACGAAGCTCCTCTTCGCCCTACTCCACTCCCCGAGTACCCAACTCGAGAGTTACTTCACTAATCAACAAGCTCCATTCTCGGCGGAGAAAACCATACAACGTTGCTTACATTATTTTTCGACACTAAGCTAAATGTCGAATACTAATCTTAGCTAGTACCAATCTACCACGATCCACCCAATCCTCACAAATCACACAAGCTAAAAGATCTACATGATATACACTCTATTACCC
>JARVZY010001310.1:0-23936 GCA_030686995.1 Artemisia argyi
TTGGGGAGGTCATAATTAATCACCAGAGAAACCTAAAACAGAGCAGAAAACACAAATCAGATTATATCATTAAACAGATACCCAGTGAGACTTTGAAAGGATGGATTCATTTCAGACTTTTCTGGAGCCTACCCACACCAACATAACTATCACATAATGAAATGAAATAACAAGATAAAAGATTGTGACTTGCCTGTTGAACATCCAATCCTCTGGCCCAAACATCAGTGGTAATCAGAACACGGGTAACACCAGATCTGAATTCTTCCATTATAGCATCTCTTTCCTTCTGTGGCATGTCTCCATGCATGGCTGATACAGTAAAGTTGTTCTCACGCATCTTCTCAGTTAACCAATCCACCTACATCGATATAAAACACGGGGCAGTCAAAACACAAGTCCAATTTCACTAAGGTAATTGTTACTCTTAACTAATTACAGCCAAACTCCATGCAGGTGTAATACCTCTTGACATTTTCCGGCTACCAGTTATCATTTAAAGATTATGTTCATTATAAAAACATTTGTGATTTAACTTCTAAAATTTAAACATGATATGTTCCAAATACCCCATACTATAAGAAGTCTCAACAGATGTTAATATAGGTTCCTCAAAATATCCTCATAACAGGTAAACTACAAAGATGAATTCCAAACATCTCGCTGAACAGAAATTCAACTATTTTCCATAAGATAAGAGGAATAGAAGAAAACCAATCAAGTATTACCTTTCGCTTGGTGTTACAGAAAATCACAGCCTGGGTGATTGTAAGGGTATCATATAAATCACATAGAGTGTCAAACTTCCAATTTTCCCTTTCAACTGCCACAAAGAATTGTTTTATTCCCTGCGATAGCAATATAGAAATATTAAACAAACGGAAATCTTAGAAGCCAGGATCTTTTTTAAGTGGAATATGCTTTACCTCAAGAGTCAATTCATCACGTTTTACAAGGATTCGAACAGGATCAGTCATGAACTTGCTTGTCATCTCCAATATTTCATTAGGAAGGGTAGCAGACACCAAACAGACCTGCGACAAAGGTGGATGTTATTATGATGCAATATTGTTAAAGCTGAGATAACATGTAGTTTCAGCTAAATGGTGATGCTTCATAACAAACTCTAAGGAACACCTAGACTAACGTCGAGTTCATAGAAACGATTCAAGACATATGCTTACAAAGAATATACAACATAGTAATACTTGTCCAATTCATAAGATAAATAGTTATTTATTTATTTTTTTATTTTTTTATTTTTTTGAACGGCGAGTTAGTAGTTAGTGATCCGAGCCCACAGTGACATCCAATTGGGCAGTATGCAAGCCTCGAACCTTTCTCCTTAGGGGATAAACCCCACTCCTGCTTCTATTTATTTCGGGCCCCTGAAGGTCCATGGTGAGACTCAAACCTGAGACCTCTCTAAGATAAATAGTTATTGATGGCATGTGATTGAAGTGCTTAAAGAAGTTTAGCATTCAGCCATTCAGACAAGTAGCTCTTTCGGCTGTCTTGCAACAACCACGATGCATGAATATTACCAATTCCTAACAAGATATGTTTATAATGTAGATTGCCAGCACCAGTAGTTGTGTCATTGCTGTGAGTAGTTTCAAGAGTGTAATACAGAAATCATATAATTGCAGGATCATATGAAATCACGAAACATGTTACTGATGGGAGTTAAAGAATATATTTATACTTCAGTTATTGAGTGTCAGATTTTCGTCATATCACCCATCTATTCTTGGTCGGCATGTTTTTCATGAACTTTTTGTTAGACTGCCTATCTACCATTATTTTCACGGGAGAGATACTTATTCAGGATTCAAGTATTAAAATCGAATGCTCATCAATAAATATATTTTATCTAGGTGCAATCTTGCCTCAATTTTCTAGACACATATCTCTGTCTTCCTCTTTCAATCACCAACATCATATGATCTTTTTTCTATTTAGTTATGTTTGTTCCTTTCTTTTCCCCATTTTAATCCACAAGCTTGTTTTAAAGCTTCTTAAATGTATAAAAAAATATATATCCTTATCATGTCAATACATTCAATATCAAATTAGACATACCTAATGCTATTTTCATATCATACAACAGCTTACATCAATTCCTTGTCACAGATATTGCTATAGTGCAAGCTATGATATACAGTTTAAAAGAAACGGGAAAGAAAGAAAGGAAAAGAATGTAGCTCACCTGAAGCTCTGGTGGAAGATATCGATAGACATCATAGATTTGATCCTTAAAACCTCTGCTCAACATTTCATCGGATTCATCCTGTTATAAGTTATAGAATTAATTAGCATCACTTTCATAACATCCATAAATAAAGAGGCTAATTTACAAGTACAGTACAAGTATCAATATCAATCCTAGATATAAATGTCGAAAAATAGAAAACTCACGAGAATTAGTAATTTGATAGCCCTAGTTCGCAATGTTCTTCTCTTGATCATGTCGCACACTCTGCCAGGTGTTCCAGAAACAACATGAACTCCATTCTCTAACTTTCTGATATCCTCCCCGACACTCTTTCCACCAATGCAAGCATGGGCTTGGATATTGATGAAATCACCAATAGCCAGTATTTGTTTCTCTGTCTGAGCTGCAAGCTCTCTCGTAGGTGACAAAATCAAAGCTTGAACCCTATAGAAGAAGACAGGAAACAGATAAATAAAGAAACAAAACCCAAAAACAGAACAAGTAATCAAAACAACTAAAAAAATAAACACAAACCAGACACTGGCAACAAAAAGTGGCATTATCTAGTTGTCAACAACATTACTGTTGCAGAGCATTATTGACAGTAAGTTCAATATAAGTGTACATCAGGTGCCTACTTCATATACACCATAATAAAAGGCCTTAGCAAAGCCACTCATGGAAGTGTCTTCCTTAATGAAGCTGCTATCTTTTCATGTTTTCAGAAAAAATCTTATTTCATACAGCTTTCACTAAACCTATATTCATTCAAAATTCCAATTTCATTTAGATGCAAATCCCCCGTCTATATATTAGCTACACCTTAAAACTACACCTGCCCACAATAACCCCCTTAGCTAAATTAAGTTTCGTTTAGATGAAAAAATCAATCCCAAACACCCGCTTAGCTAAATTAATAGCTACACCTGCCCACATAAACAAGTCCATACATTATAACTCCAGAACCCGACTATAATCACAACTAAGTTCCAATTTCACTAATCGCTCAAAACCTCAAAGACAACACCTATGATATATTTAGGCACTAACTAATCACTAAAAAAACACAACACCTTTCCTTATTATTTATCACCAATCATTCTCTTAAAGTGCTTACTTTTTCACTAACCATATAAAGGGCAATCCTTTTGGCTCTCGGCCTAATCTATAAGACGATTTTCAACTAATAACGCTAACAAAAAACATTGCTCAAATACAACATCAAATATACAATTTAATTATTCCCATAAATTAACACCTAACCCTAAACCTAACCCTAACCCTAAAAACAGAAATCATAAAAAACCTGCAAATCAACCAAATCAACAAAAGGGTTTTGCAATTCATACTCTCTAGATGACGTGTCAACAATCTGGCAAACAGTAAGAGCAATCATAGACGTCTTGCCAGTACCACTCTGAGCTTGAGCAATAACATCACGCCCTTCAATAATAGGTCTCACTGCTCTTTGCTGAATAGCTGATGGCTTCTCAAACCCATGTTGGTAAATCCCTCGGAGCAGGTCGTCTTTTATTCCCATGGCGTCGAAGCTCATGATTGGCTCCACCCCGGGTGATGTTTGGAATACGAGCTTCTCGTCGTCTACTGTTGTGGTTCTCCGGCTTCGGTTGGGTGGGACTACTGATGATGTTCCTGCCATTTTTGGGGGGTCGAATTTGTTGGATTTAGGGTTTTGTGTGTGTATTGTGTGTTGTGTGGTGATTTGAAAGAGAAAACGTGAAGGAGGTGATATGTGTGTTGTTTTTAGGGTTTTTTTATATGGGATTGGGTTCGGTTTGTGTTCTAACCGGGCCCTTGCTTTTCTATGGTTTATTTTCCATCCAATCACTATAAATTATGCATGTTGTAGTGTGTGCATTATTGGTTTGATTTAGTGGTGTATAGTCCTATCCTTACTTTAGGATAAATCTGAGAGTAGAGATATTGCTTTCAGAGAAACTTTCGACAAGTGCAAATGTGCAAATGAGAGAGAACATAAAAAGGTCAAAGAGCAATAGAGCAAACAAAAGACAAGAGATAAGCAAACAAAGCAGGAGAACAAAACAAACAAGGAACATAAAAGAACAAGACCTAAAAATAAAAAAGCAAACACCGCAGGCGCAAAAAAGCAAACAAAAAAATAAAATGCAAGACAAGCCAAAAAACATACAAAGCAAAACAAGCAGTGAAACAAACAAAAAGGACCGGGGCACAGCGAAACAGACAAACATATGCAAAAGGGACAGGGACACCTTCGATGTAGTGGTGTTGGCGCGTGAACTACCACCTCACAAGTAAAGTATCACCACCATTACTTTTCAGCCTAAGTGTTACACATATGTATGTGTGAATCTTCTTTTGTAAAAGTTTTGTAAGTACAACATTTCTCTTTTCTTTTAATCTTTGAAATTATAGATTATACGAAAAAATTTATTTAAGTATTTTTTTTTTTTTATTATTACTAAGAAATAACAAGTACTATTAATTTCACAATTTAAAGTCAATGAAAAATAAAATACTAAAACTAAGATAAACGATAATTTTAACTGATAACGTATGTATATGTTGCCAATTATGAAGCTCATATATTAATACCTAAACTAGACTTTCTAGGTAAGGAAGTTTTTCAGGTTCTTAGGTTTGCGAAAAGAGACAATTATCATTGTGACTATTACTATGCAATCAATTGGTATGTTTTAATGAGCGCAAATGAAACGTCATGGATATAAAGTATGCACCACTATAGAATACCGAGACCCCACCACCCACTATGGTACTTATTGTAGAAGTATAAGGTATAACTGGTCAAACATATTGTGCTCTTTTAATCATCATGACCATTGAGTTTAGGATTATGTACGTCAAACATATTGTGCTCTTTTAATCATCATGTCCATTGTCATTTTAATATGTCATACATAACATGAAACCAAAATTAGTTGCATATGTCATCTGAATGATGCATTTGCTCATTTTACTTACCAGAATGGATGATCATTTACTTTAATATATCTTACGTCACTGTAACTAATATACGAGTACACATAATCTTATACTATTTGAATTATTATTGCCTCTAAAAATGTGAAGTCAAAGTTGCTTCAATGAATGCTAGCAACATTTAAAGTTTTTTTTTATTAATTTGGAAATTTTTTGCTTATAAATCAACATCGCCAATTCATGTTCTCCAAATAACAGTTTTACTAATAACTCATTTCATTCTCTTGCTGTCGCAATGCTTCACTACTTGTTGGCCTCACTTAGTAATAACTCAACATCGGTCATTCATGTTCTCCCCTTCCTTTTTTTACTAATAAGGGCCCGTTTGGTTTATAAATGGGTTTAGGATTTTGATTTGGATTAGGATTTGAATTTGGATTTAAATTTGGATTTGAATTTAATGTAGGTGAGAGAAAATAATATTTAAATTATTTTATAATTTAAATATTAATTAAGAATTTATTTTGTTAACACTAAAAGAAAAGATACACACACAATATGACAATGGGGCCCGTGAACAGTCAAAAACCCACCAAGTAGATCTACTTTTAAAACAGTGGATGTGAGAGGGTGTGATACCCAATTTCTAATCCCGGAATTCTAACCAAATATTTTTTTTTTTCCACTTTCCATCCTAAAGTTAAATCCAACACCCTCAACCAAACGGGCCCTAAAACATTTCATTATCTTGATGTCCAAATCACCTCGTCCAACTCCTTAACCAATGACCTCTTGTTATAAAAAAATATATATGATTATAAGAATAGGTATGGGTTTAGAAACCCATCGACTCGGGTACCTGTGTGAATTTATTTTTCGGCGATAATCTTTTCAAAGTACTTTTTTACTATGGCACGATATTTCAGCAGTAAATCCAAAGTGGTTCCCGTCTTTAGCAAAATTTCAACAACTCAAATAGTTAACGAGTCGGGTCGGGTCAAGTTGTGTCCAAGTGTTTCCGTCTCAATGCATAATATTATTTGACTTTAGCAAAATCATCCAATCAAAATTAAATGTTTGTTGTGCATCCAGATTTTTAGTGATTGTATCTATGTATTTCGGGATCGACATCGAATCATAGTGATTTATAGATGATTTTGTAATAAAACTCATTATCTTAACGACAACCCTAAGGGTTGTCATTAGCAAAACTCATTAAAAAGAAAGTTAGTACTTTGACTTTAAAATCACAAATACTTTTAGGGTTATGGTACAATGAAGTCACTAAAGTTTCACCAAAATTTGTTTTAAGGAAACAAAGTTTCATTTTGTACTTCTAGGTTACTGAAATTTGAAACTTTGTTCACTCAAGTAACTGAACTTACAAAAGTGAATGTTCAGGTTATTGAAATTTGAATTTTGTTCACTCAAGTTACTGAACTTATCAAAAAATATACATCTATATTACTCGGACAAACACTGAATTTTCGAAGTGTATGCTTACCGAAAGTTCAGTAACCTAGAAGTACAAAATGAAACTTTGTTTCCTTAGGACAAATTTTGGTGAAATTTTAGTGACTTCCGTGTACCATAACCCATACTTTTACAACTTAAAGTCTAAAGCTCCACATAAATACCCATTATAAAGTGAGCTGTTACATGTTTTTTAAATGAGTTGATGTTACAAGTTCAAACAATTTAAGACAATTAATCAACTTTTAATTATGTGTATGCAAGCTATTGACTATCTTTTTATAGTAAGTGTGTAGGCTTATTTTTTTAAGACTTTCTCTTATACTAGGCGAGTACCTGTGTATAGCAACGGAAATGCTAGTGGCAGATAATTAACGATTTATGATATTGTGGTGAGTGTTTTGTGTAGCGTTCAAAATAAAACGTGAACAGATCAGAATGTAACTGCAAATGGGTGTACTACACGATAACTAAAGTCTATAAAAAATTCTTAACATCTATCAAAGAATATATAAAAACATTTAATGAAACCGAAATTAAACATTACATCCGTTATGAGATAAAAACTAACAACACACGTTACTCGTCGCGTAAAACTTCTTGATACATGACATTTGAGGTGTAGATTCCAGCTTGACGAAACTTTTTGACTGGTTTAACCAATACCTTTGTTGTTTAAGTGATATCCCTCTGGACAACGCACATAAAGTTGGCCATGCGAGAAAACATAATCGGGCAAATACACACCCTACATTTGGAATTGTTTGGCCCTCAGCTTTATTGATAGTCATTGCAGAGCTAAGAGGCACATGAAATTGTGTACTCTTTAGTTTAAAAATGAATACGTCTTCTTCTGATAGAGCAAGAGAAATTAAGCATCATCACGGCCAATTCTAGGATTCAAACTCATACCTTACCAAAACACAAATTTGAACAAATAAACAGTAAGAACTTAAATAACAAATTCAACCAACAATGGTCATTAGCTTTGAGAAGAAAAAAACTTATGGCTGTGTTTGGCAAGGGCTTATAGGGAGCTTATAGAGGCTTGGGCTTTTAAAATAAGTCAGCTGATTCGTGTGAAAACCAATTATATAATATATATAGTATAGTATCGAAGTGATCTGCGTAAAATACGGATCACCCGAGTCGTTTCCCAACGAAGGCGAATGAAATCGAGAATATCGATTCGTGAAATCGTGAATTGAAAAGTGAAAAAGTAAAAATAGCAATCAAATAGTTCACGTATTCATAAACAAGTATGAAATATGCAGAAAGTACAAGCTAATTATGCACCAAATTGAAAAACGTAAAAACGGAAACGCAACCGCAAAATTTAAAACGTAACGTATATCGAAAAATGATCCTACGAACTTAAAAATATTTTTTAAAAATATTAAACTAATAAAAAGAATTTTAAGAAAAAGAAAAATATTTTTTTGACTTTTTATTTATGTACTATGAATTTTTATTGATTTTTGGAATTTAAAATGTATTAAAAATAAGGAAAAATAGAAAAATATAGTGGAAAAATGAAAATTTAATTCTAAAAATTCTAAAATATTATAAAAGAATTTCTAAAAATATTTTTTTATTTTTCACAGCTTTTTCTGATTTTTTTATTGGTTTTTGGTATTTAAAAATGAATAAAATCAAAAGAAATTAAGAAAAATAGTAAAAATGCTAGGAAAAATCTGGAAAAATTCCAGAAATTCTAAAATAATAAAAAGAACTTAAAATAAAATTTTGAAGTAAAATTGAAAAGCTGAACTGCTTATTCTATGAAAACTGCTTATCACAAGTGCTTATTATTAAGCACTTGTGACCAAATCTTTATGAAACTAAGAACTCAAGTTTATTATGATGTATTTAGCTCAGATAATGCAAAGTATGATCAAGTTTAAGCACAGAAACACAGATAAGAAGCAATAAGCAAAAGCAAAAAGCACTAGGCACAAGCAGATTAAGCACAAGCAGTAACTGATATAATATGGTGATGCACAACACTAGAACCACTAATATAGAACTCAGAATCAAGCTCAAATCATAAATGCACACTCAAAAACACAAATGCAGGCCTGAAACTCAGATCAGAACCCTGTCTCAAACAGTTAACTTCTAAGGCACAATAAGCTGATGAAATAAGCTCCAAATGAAAAGGTAATGGGGGCAAAAGCTACCCTACTATTCTGAGATTACAATCCAACTCAGAAATTGGATATCTAATCTCCTAATCCTATCTAAATGATGCCTTGAAAGTAGTCTTACACCTGTGGTGCAGGGGAATTAGATGCATGAACAGTCAACTTCCAATCTATTTTCCAATAAGCTAATAAGCTTCAAATCCAAATTTTCTTTTTGATTATTGTTCTCTAACTGCCAAACTTTTAAAAACAACTTTCCAAATATATTTCCAATGAATTTTAAATCCTACAAGTGACCACAAAGTTATGACTAAAGCTGAGTATTAAATCTATTTGACTTTTTGATTACAAATCTATTTTGACTAAACTGAATTTTAGCAGCTCAAAGCTACTTCTAAATAGTTGTTTTAAGCTACAATTTATCTATTTTAAGCTAATTCTAATTATAATGCAACTATTCACCTAATTTCACTAACAGATTTTAACTATAACTAACTGAATTTGAATTAAACTAAGATTTTGACTTTTATCAAACTACAAACTGATTTTATGAATAATATAAACTACAACTAACCTAAGTGATCAAATTATGCAACTATATCTAGCCTACTAACTCTAAACCTCAGCAAAACAATATCAACCAAACACTTCATATGTGTGACTGTTTGCTACAACTCTATGTCACACACCTCAAATCTCTATCAACTGATCTTAAAAACTTCTAATCACAATCATAAGCTATAACAACAATCAATCACAACTAGATCCACTAGAAACTCAGTACACAGAATCACAACATATGACAGATACTCAGATGATGTATTAAGCTACTCAAAACAAAGCTGATGTGCAATGAAACAAATTAGACTCAATCTCATATATGAATCTCAATGGAACAGTAACACATATGTAATACACATTAAACTCAGATCCACATATGTTGACAGATAAGATGAATGGAACAGTAAACCACTAAAACACTAATTTAAACAATGAAAATGATCTAATATTCAAACAAACTCAATTATCAACTACAGAAACAACTATATTAATAATAAATTCCAATCAAACAATACAACAACTACTTATAACAGATCTGATCTATAAACTTGAGAGGAAATTTAACTAGAACAAAACTTACAAATCCATTCCTCCTCAGCACAAATTGAGGAGGATTCACTATGCTTGCCTATCTTTAAAGATAGGCATGTCCATCCCTTTTTGACAATGTTTATCCCATAAACAACCTCAGCTACCAATTGTCCGAACTTTTGACTTTGTTTGACTGACTCAAATAACTTCCACTAATAAGCTAACAAGCTTAAATGGAATGTATGAAAGGAAAAATAAGCTCTACTGTGAGCTATAATATTTATTATGTAAACATTTTTATTTATTTTTTATATTTTCTGATTTTTTTTTTTTTTATTTTTATGATTTCTGATAAAAGTATAAGAAGAATATTAGACTAAGGTAGATAGTTAAGCTGATTGAACTAAAATAAGCAGAATAAAAGTTGAATGAAAGCAGTATATGCTATAGGAATTGAACAATAAGCTAAAAATATAAGAAGTAAACTCAGAATTTTATTAAACACTTAATAAAAGTATTACATTATCTAGTCTAAATACAATCTGAAATAAATTTTGCAGCATAACAATACACTAAAAACTACACAATGATAAGCTAAAAATGATACCCTATTTATAGATGAGGAGTGAGGGGTTGGGTCTGATTTGCCAGGTTGGCAATCCATGACTAATTGTGCTTCTTCAGTCCATCTCTCAGCCCTTTGATCCTTTTTGTGCTTCTTTACACTCATAGCAGCCCTTGGATGAGAATTTAGGACGTAGCCTCACCAATCCAACTCTGACACCTGTCCCCAATCGTGTGCTTATTCTCTGTCCTTGTCAGAGTTTCTAGAAGCCGAATCCAATGCCCAAAGAATGATGTGGTGCAACCAATAGTAAGCAGCCAAGTGTCCTTCTCAGCTCAATACTTTTCTCTGACATGTGCACAGACACGTGATACCTTCTAGAAATACCAATGATAGGTTTATTAATGGTTAATTGGTGTGGTGTAATGATTTGAGCTTGATTGGTATTCTAGGGTTCATGGTGTTCTTGAGGTTCTGAGAATTTGGGGGAATTTGGGTGCGTGTGAGTTATTATATTTTTATGACCGTATATTGACTTTTTGACCATTATTATGGGGTGGGCTTGGGTTAAAGGTTTTAGTGATGGGCTTGGGTTAATAGATTTGGTCTTGGGCTTGAATGATAGCATGTACCAGGCTTGCTTTCTTTTAATTAAATATGTAGTAATATGAATTTGCAAGGACCTATCTTGTAATAAATGAAACTTGAAGGACCCAAGGTGTAGTATTCTGAGACTTCAAGGGCTGAGTTTGACTTTCCTCAAAAATATAATCCAATGACTATTTCTGCCAAAACTGAATAAATGAAGGACTGTAGTTGACTTTTAGATCCCGACATTGACTTTTTGACCATCTTCCACTCTCGTGCCCATTTCCCGGTATTCGTGTGATTTTTCGTCTTTTTGTGATTAATCCATGCCTGCATATTCACAACATAAAAACAAGTGTTTTCTTGGCAATTGTTAGCTCCAATAGTCATATTGGGTCGGGATTTGGCCATATAATGGTGAGTGAATAAGCACTCACCAAAATCCCCCAGACTAAGGTATTGTCGTGTCCTCACGCAATGTGATCAATTCACGCTTTTTGGGATAAATAATTTCAAAACTCTTCCTACTAACTTTGTAAAGTAGCAAGGAGGTTCGAAAGAAGTAATAAAATCATTTATTCCCAAAAACGCTCCGTTTTCCGATTTTCATGAATAACAACTACAACTTCTATTTTTGTACTTTTTCATTTATATATGTGACGGTTTATTTTGACTTTCATTATCAATTCTTATCTGTTGATAATTTTCAGGGTCAACGAGTAGAAACACTTCTCAGAGAGAAGAGACCATACGGATAAAAATCGTCATCCTTGATTTTTCACAAGCTCCCAAACTAAGCGTAAAATCGAGATCATTGTTTATCCACAAGTTCGATGCTAACACTGCCCACAAAAGTTACTTGTGTATTACCTCTTGTTCCCAGGTCCTAAGTTTTGTATCTCAAGATTTTAATTTGTGAGAAATGAATTGTTTCATATTTTCTCGTTTTGATAATTATTAGTCCGATAAGAGCACAAAATTTGAACGCTAAGTAGTTTCCAAACTTTCCCTCGAAAATCCCTGCATACAGAAATCGGGTCCACATGAAGGTCTCTGATTTAACACGATTTGTAGGGGCTCCCTTTTTATTTACGACCGAGACATACCATATTTGATACCCGAAACGGAAGCTTTTTATTAGAGAAACCCCCAGAGTCGAAGCTTGGCATTTTTGCATAATCATAAGCACTTTAATAATACTTTGGTCCTTAGTATTTTATTTCTTTTACGATCAACGGTTTGTGAGCCGCTAAGATGTAAGAGCTTTATTATGACTTTGGATTTCTATCCGCTGCTTTTTTATAGCTTTGGATTCCTCTGCCTTTTTATTTGGCTTTGGACTATTATTATTGATATTCATAATCATATGCCAAACCCCGAGTCCTACGGTTTTTACTAAGATCACAACATCGGCAGCGAACCGGTAAGATGCAATAGTCTATTTTACCGTAACACTGGCAGTACCCCAATGTGTACCAAACCCCCGTATGCAGAGATTTTGTTGGGAACGAGAAAAAACTAAGTATTGCCCAAACCGTATACCCTTAATTAAACCTAGAGATCTATTATTATTGGTGTGCAAGCTTGTGGGAACAAGGAGGCCACAAGTACCTCTTGTGGTTTTTTAAACCCCAGTAATGAGATCCGTGTATAGCACGAAACTTCTAAATAAACTCTATCATTTCTCGATCTCCGCAAATTTAAAATCCCAAATAATGAGATCCGTGGATGCTTAGCCATAATCTTTTGATTATATTGGTTAAGGGAGACAAGCTAGGGCTCAACACGCCCGGTCAAGTCAAAACATTTATTTCTACTCTCGCCGGTAGAAAAGTCAAAACAAGGTGTCAAATCTTATTATTCATATCATTTATTTCACTTTTTTTTTTAATAATAATAAAAAGGTGACAAAATTTAAAATTTTTGATGGAAAACGGAGTTGCAAGAGTGCATGACATGTGAAAAATGCAAGGTCAAAATCGAATCGAAGATTCACCCTCCCCCACACTAGAATGAAACATTGTCCTTAATGTTTTACGGGTTAAGGTAATCCTAACAAAATTCTAGGCCGTTTATTAGTTATGCCAAAGAAAACGTTAGTCGATAAGATTCACAGATATAGGATTTCCAAGTAGCACCGATGAATGAAACTCGAGTGGAGAGAAGATAACGAGCACGAGAGTCATCATAAATCGCGGACAATCCTAACAAACATCACAAACAACCACGGAACACAAGAGTAGAAGAGGCACCCCCTCCTCACGTTATTTGTTAGAAAATAGAAAATAAGAAGATGAAATTGGATAAGCATGGGTTGCCACCCACGAAGCGCTTGTTTTTGTTCACCGAGTCACATAAGCTTGACTCAATCCCCGAATTCAATTGTCCTTGGGGAAAGTTTGGAGATCCGGGACTACCATAGTCGGTACATCCCCTCCAAAGTAGTGTTTCAAACGGTGACCATTCACCTTAAAATTGGGACCATCTTGTTGAGCTAACTCAATGGTTCCATAAGGGAAAACTTGGGTTATTGTGAATGGTCCAGACCAACGGGTTTTAAGCTTACCCGAGAATATCTTTAAACGAGAGTTAAAAAGTAGCACTTGATCACCAACGTTAAAAATGCGGTCTTTGATCTTGGCATCATGGATTCTTTTTGTTTTCTCTTTATATATCAAAGAATTCTCGTAAGCTTGATCACGGAGTTCTACTAACTCATTCAATTGAATTTTTCTGTGATCACCCGCGGTTTTCAAATCAAAGTTGGCATGTTTTAAGGCCCAGTAGGCCTTGTGCTCTAGTTCATTGGGCAAATGACAAGCTTTCCCGTAAACCAGCTATATGGTGTACACCCTATGGGAGTTTTGTAAGCGGTCCGGAAAGCCCATAATGCATCTTCTAATTTGTCGGCCCAAGAGGCACGGTGCTCTCATATTGTCCTTTCAAGTATACGTTTTAAACCACGATTGGAGACCTCCACTTGACCACTCGTTTGTGGATGATAAGCCGTGGAAAGACGATGTGTGACACCATATTTAAGCATAACTTTCGCAAATTGATCATTGCAAAAATGGGTCCCACGATCGCTTATGATGGCTCGAGGTGCACCAAATAGGGCAAAGAGACTTTTTAAAAACTTAACAACCACTCAGGCATCATTAGTGGGGAGCGCGTTCGCTTCAACCCATTTTGATAAGTAATCAACGGCCACGAGAATATATTTATTACCCCTAGACGACGGGAATGGCCCCATGAAATCGATGCCCCAAACATCAAAAATCTCATAAACTTGAATCGCATTTTGCGGCATTTCATCTTTTTGAGAAATTTTCCCTTGACGTTGGCAAGAATCACATGTTTTCACCAATTCATGGGCATCCCGATATATCGTCAGCCAATAAAAGCCGGAATCGAAAACCTTCTTAGCGGTGAAATTGGCACCATGATGTCCCCCCGTGGGTCCACTATGACATGCCTTTAGAATTTCAACGGCATCCGTACCGTGAACACACCGCCGGATCACTTGATCCGCACAGACTTTGAACAAGTAGGGGTCGTCCCAAAAATAATGTTGGACATCTTTAAAGAATTTCTTCTTTTGCTGGGACGACATCCCTTTCCTAATGAAATTCTCCGCATGGTAATTCGCAAAATCGGCGAACCATGCGGTGCTTTGGTCAATTTTGGTCACACTCCCAAGTGTCTCGAGAGGAAAAGCATCATTAATTTCCTTTTTCTCGAGAACACTTTGATGGGGGTTCTCAAGTCGTGAAAGGTGATCGGCAGCAAGATTCTCAGCTCCTTTCTTGTCTCGTATTTCGACATTAAATTCTTGGAGCAAAAGAACCCACCGCATTAAACGTGGCTTCGCATCTTGTTTAGCCATTAAGTACTTTAGGGCTGAATGGTCCGTATACACTATGCATTTTTTAAGTAGCAAATAAGACCTAAATTTCTCAAAAGCATAGACAACCGCTAACATTTCCTTTTCGGTAGTTGTGTAGTGATGTTGGGCGTCATTCATGGTCTTGCTTGCATAGTGTATAGGCTGAAAATACTTGTTCTTACGTTGTCCCAGAACTGCACCAATGGCATAATCACTTGCATCACACATTAGCTCAAATGGTAAGTTCCAATCGGGGGCAACTAAGATTGGTGCCTCCGTTATCTTTTTCTTTAAAACATTAAATGCATCGACGCATTCATTCGTGAAGTTAAACGGAGCGTCTTTTTCTAAAAGGTGGGTCAGAGGCCTGGCTATTTTGGAGAAGTCTTGAATAAAACGTCGGTAAAAGCCAGCATGACCAAGGAAACTTCTAATTCCTTTGACGGTAGTCGGGTGTGGTAATTTAGCAATAACATCGACTTTTGCCCGATCCACCTCAATCCCAGATTTGGATATCTTATGGCCGAGGACTATTCCCTCTTTAACCATGAAGTGGCACTTCTCCCAATTTAGAACTAAATTAGTGTTTTCACACCGAATTAGCATATTTTCCAAATGGGAAAGGCAAGAGTCGAAAGAATTTCCATAGACGGAGAAGTCGTCCATGAACACTTCCATGGTTTTTTCAATCATATCGGAGAAAATGGCCATCATACACCGTTGAAACGTTCCTGGAGCGTTACATAAGCCAAAGGGCATTCTACGATAAGCAAACGTTCCATACGGGCAAGTAAAAGTGGTCTTTTCTTGATCCTGGGGATCAATGGGAATTTGAAAGTACCCAGAAAAGCCATCCAGAAAACAATAGAACTCATTTCCCGCTAAACGTTCAAGCATTTGGTCCATAAAAGGGAGCGGGAAATGGTCTTTACGTGTCGCATCATTCAACTTGCGGTAGTCGATACAAACTCTCCATCCGGTCACAAGTCGAGTCGGTATAAGCTCATTATCGTCATTCTTCACAACAGTGATTCCGCCCTTCTTTGGTACACAATGAACCGGTCTAACCCATGAACTATCCGAGATTGGATAAATCATTCCAGCGTCAAGGAGTTTTATAACTTCCTTTTTGATCACTTCATGGATTTGTGGATTAACCCGTCATTGTTGTTGGACGTAAGCTTTGTGATTTTCTTCAAGAAGAATCTTATGAGTACAAAATCGAGGGTCGATTCCCTTAATGTCGTATATTTGCCAAGCAATCGCACTTTTATGCTTCCGAAGCACATCTAAGAGTCGTGTCTTCTCCTCATCTTTAAGGCCTTTTGATATTATAACCGGTAATTTATCATTTTTTTCCAAGTATGCGTATTCGAGATGAGGAGGCAAATCCTTGAGCTCGAGCTCCGGAGGATTCTCAATAGACGGCTTTACTTCTTTTACGTCTGCCATTTTTAAGTCAACCGGAGGGGAAGAAACAATCGGTTTTTATTTAACAATTTTTCAAGTAATAAAATGTCCCCCTCCGGATTAAAGTTATTATTATCAATTTCCGGTGAAAATGATTCATTTACAAGACAAGCATTGATTTCTTCCCAAGTGAGATCACTTCCCTCAAACGGAGTGAGGGAAGGGGAAGAATCGGAGACGATCGGTTCAAAAAAAGAAGTGGGATTGCCACTCGAAGCATTATCGGTAAAACCAAGAAATTCTTGAGCATACTCCTCCGTAAGTTCATCAATAACATCAATACGGTTGACGGAAGAAACATCGTAATCGGAGGAGTATCTCGCGGTTTGATCAAGGTTAAAAGTGACGACTTCGTTTCCAACACGTAAAGTAATCTCCTCGTCATAAACATCAATTAAGGCACGACCGGTCCTTAGGAAACCTCTCCCGAGAATGAGAGGAACCCGTGGATCGGCATCGAAATCAACAACCACAAAATCCGCAGGGAAATGAAATTTCCCAACATTGACAAAAATATCCTCAGCTATGCCAATTGGACGAGACGTAGATCGGTCGACAAGCTCGAGGGTCATAAGCGTCGGTGTCACGTTAGGAAGAGACAACTTTTTCCATATCGACATCGGCATAAGGTTAATGCTAGCACCAAGATCGGCCAAGGCGAAGCATTGAACCATACCCGGAAAATTGCACGGTATAAGAAACTTGCCAGGGTCTTCAAGCTTTTCGGGTAGCTTTTTAAGAAGAACCGCTGAGCAATTCTCGTTCATTTGAGTCCTTGACATTTCAAAAAGTTTTTTCTTATTATTCAAAAGACCTTTTAGCATCGAAGCAAATTTGGGCATCAAAAGTATATCATCCGCGAGACTTATATCAAAGTGTAACTCTTGAAAAATCTGATAAAATTTCTCCATTTGGTTTTTATCTTTCTCGCGGTGCTTTTGTTCGTTTAAGCGTGACGGATATGGCAACTTTGTTTTAACCGGTGTTTCATTTTCATTATCATTAACAACCTTTTCCTTTCCTTTAGACGTCGGAACCACCGGAGGTTGGATGTCTTCGGTCCTTCCATTATTAATAGGAATTTCCGTATCCGTTGTCACCTCGGGTTCACGGGCGACTACCTTGGGGGGTAGAGAAGAAGAGGTAGTCGGAGCCGTCGGTCCATCATAAGTAACACCACTCCTTGTTATGATCGCTTTTGCATCGCCCCTCGGGTTAGCGATCGTGTTGCTTGGCAACGTTCCAGAGCCTGAGGGTCGATCATTTAAACGCTTGTTGATATCATTGATTTGAGTTGCAAACATTTTCGTTGTTTCATCTTGTTTAGCAATTAAAGCTTGTTGACCTTGAATCAATTGTTTAATCAACTCTTCCGTGGGCGACGGATTTGGAATAGCAGCTTCATTTTGATTATTAAAACTTTGCCCACGGTTTTGAAAATTGCCATTATTCTGATTTCCATGATTATTATTCTGAAAATTCCCATTGTTTTGAAAATTGTTCCCTTGAGGCGGGCCTTGGTGGTAATTTCCCCGGTTTTGATTTTGTTGAAAATTCTGATTTTGTCCTTGAAAACCATTATTTCCACGGTTGTGATTCTGATTGTTATTGAATTGATGATTACGGTTTTGCACATTGTTATTCTGATTCACTTGATTAGGTTGATTAAACCCGGGTGGTCCTTGAAAATGGCTCGAATGGTAGCTGAGGAGATTACAGTCTCCTTGAAGAGGTGGGTAACCATTGCCACCCATGTTTGCAGCATACACGTTTTCTTGAGCAAAAGAGCCGGTCGTCGGACATTCATAATACGGGTGTGGACCACCACAAATTTCACAAACGACATTGACCATATTAACTTGTGTGTTTTTGGCTTGATTCGACATCATTTGGTACATCTTTAGCATAGCCGTCGACAAATCGTCAATTTTCTTATTCAAGACGGCTAGCTCGGGGTTAGAAGAAGAAGAGTTTAGAGTCGCAGTCGATCTTATTGGCTCATTCCTCTCGGCTGAGGAATCCCAATAATTGTAATGGGCCGTCATATTCTCGATTAGCTCGTAACAATCCTCAGGACGATGTTTCATGAAAGTACCACCAGCTGCAGCATTGATCGTGTCCCTATGTCGTAAAGTCAATCCATTATAAAATGTATCAATTATTGTGACGAGAAGCATATTATGATTCGGACAACGATCAATGGCAAGCTTGTAACGCTCCCAAGCCTCAAACAAAGACTCATCGGGGAGTTGTCGAAAATTGCTAATATCATTCCTCAATTTCGTCACCATCGATGGTGGAAAATACTTCGCCAGGAACTTGGAAACCATTTCATTGAAAGTATGAATCGAGTTCCTGGGAAGGCGATCAAACCACGCGGTGGCATGATGCGTAAGAGAATAGGGGAAGAGAGAGAGACGGAGGGCGTCATCGGAGACCCCGTTTTGCTTCATATTTTGGGTGACGGTTAGAAACTTATCGAGATGCTTATTTGCATCGTCACCCGGTAGTCCGTGAAATTGGCACGAATTTTGGACTTGTTGTATCATGTGGTGCTTAAGTCCAAAATCCGTAGCCTCAATATTTAGAGGGGCAATCGGGCCACCTCTACCATGCACCGTAGGTTGGCACAGCTCCTCCATCGTTCGGAGATCAGGAGCCGGCATGTGTTGGTTTTCATCACCACCCACCGGAGGGTGTTGATTATTCATATCCATTTCCTCAACGTTAAGGAAATGGACACGGTGTGTGTATCGTATTACCCTTTCGGGATTTGACAAAGGTGATATAAGACTCTCGAAAGAAGAGCGGGTGTGCATACACCAAAAGCAAAATTAAAAAGAAAAGAAAAAGAAAAGGAAAATCTTTTTGTTTTTTTATATTTTTCACAAATTTTTTTTATTTCTTTTGTTTTTCTTTTCTTAAAACGTAATGTTAATCGAAAACCGTTTCTTTCAAAACCACGCGCGACGGGACGGGAGAGAAGAATGGATCTCTCTTCAGCTAGCAATTTAATGTCTTAGCTATCCGTATTTCCCGCTTATTCGGTTGTAGTAATTGAAATAATCCGATAAACAACTAAATTACATTTTCGTTATATTGCGAGACTTTTCTTGTTTACAACGCCCTTTCTTTCGATCGAGTCAAGGCTGTAACTTTTATTATTTTTTTTGTATTTTGTAAACACTTTAGGAAAAGTGTTTTTGATTTTTCAATTTTTATAGAGATATATATACAAAGTAGATGAAGGCTTAACAAAACACGATTTTTCAAAAAGATATTCAAAAATTCACTTCGACCCTCCCCGGAAGCGGTGCCAAAATTTGATTCGTGTGAAAACCAATTATATAATATATATAGTATAGTATCGAAGTGATCTGCGTAAAATACGGATCACCCGAGTCGTTTCCCAACGAAGGCGAATGGAATCAAGAATATCGATTCGTGAAATCGTGAATTCAAAAGTGAAAAGGTGAAAATAGCAATCAAATAGTTCACGTATTCACAAACAAGTATGAAATATGCAGAAAGTACAAGCTAATTATGCACCAAATTGAAAAACGTAAAAACGGAAACGCAACCGCAAAATTTAAAACGTAACGTATATCGAAAAATGATCCTACGAACTTAAAAATATTTTCTAAAAATCTTAAACTAATAAAAAGAATTTTAAGAAAAAGAAAAATATTTTTTTGACTTTTTATTTATTTACTATGAATTTTTATTGATTTTTGGAATTTAAAATGTATTAAAAATAAGGAAAAATCGAAAAATATAGTGGAAAAATGAAAATTTAATTCTAAAAATTCTAAAATATTATAAAAGAATTTCTAAAAATATTTTTGTATTTTTCACAGCTTTTTCTGATTTTTTTATTGGTTTTTGGTATTTAAAAATGAATAAAATCAAAAGAAATTAAGAAAAATAGTAAAAATGCTAGAAAAAATCTGGAAAAATTCCAGAAATTCTAAAATAATAAAAAGAACTTAAAATAAAATTTTGAAGTAAAATTGAAAAGCTGAACTGCTTATTCTATGAAAACTGCTTATCACAAGTGCTTATTATTAAGCACTTGTGACCAAATCTTTATGAAACTGAGAACTCAAGTTTATTATGATGTATTTAGCTCAGATAATGCAAAGTATGATCAAGTTTAAGCACAGAAACACAGATAAGAAGCAATAAGCAAAAGCAAAAAGCACTAGGCACAAGCAGATTAAGCACAAGCAGTAACTGATATAATATGGTGATGCACAACACTAGAACCACTAATATAGAACTCATAATCAAGCTCAAATCATAAATGCACACTCAAAAACACAAATGCATGCCTGAAACTCATATCAGAACAGTTAACTTCTAAGGCACAATAAGCTGATGAAATAAGCTCCAAATGAAAAGGTAATGGGGGCAAAAGCTACCCTACTATTCTGAGATTACAATCCGACTCAGAAATTGGATCTCTAATCTCCTAATCCTATCTAAATGATGCCTTGAAAGTAGGCTTACACCTGTGGTGCAGGGGAATTAGATGCCTAAACAGTCAACTTCCAATCTATTTTCCAATAAGCTAATAAGCTTCAAATCCAAATTTTCTTTTTGATTATTGTTCTCTAACTGCCAAACTTTTAAAAACAACTTTCCAAATATATTTCCAATGAATTTTAAATCCTACAAGTGACCACAAAGTTATGACTAAAACTGAGTATTAAATCTATTTGACTTTTTGATTACAAATCTATTTTGACTAAACTGAATTTTAGTAGCTCAAATCTACTTCTAAATAGTTGTTTTAAGCTACAATTTATCTATTTTAAGCTAATTCTAATTATAATGCAACTATTCACCTAATTTCACTAACAGATTTTAACTATAACTAACTGAATTCGAATTAAACTAAGATTTTGACTTTTATCAAACTACAAACTGATTTTATGAATAATATAAACTACAACTAACCTAAGTGATCAAATCATGCAACTATATCTAGCCTACTAACTCTAAACCTCAGCAAAACAATATCAACCAAACACTCCATATGTGTGACTGTTTGCTACAACTCTATGTCACACACCTCAAATCTCTATCAACTGATCTTAAAAACTTCTAATCAAAATCATAAGCTATAACAACAATCAATCACAACTAGATCCACTAGAAACTCAGTACACAGAATCACAACATATGACAGATACTCAGATGATGTATTAAGCTACTCAGAACAAAGCTGATGTACAATGAAACAAATTAGACTCAATCTCAGATATGAATCTCAATGGAACAGTAACACATATGTAATACACATTAAACTCAGATCCACATATGTTGACAGATAAGATGAATGGAACAGTAAACCACTAAAACACTAATTTAAACAATGAAAATGATCTAATATTCAAACAAACTCAATTATCAACTACAGAAACAACTATATTAATAATAAATTCCAATCAAACAATACAACAACTACTTATAACAGATCTGATCTATAAACTTGAGAGGAAATTTAACTAGAACAAAACTTACAAATCCATTCCTCCTCAGCACAAATTGAGGAAGATTCACTATGCTTGCCTATCTTTAAAGATAGGCATGTCCATCCCTTTTTGACAATGTTTATCCCATAAACAACCTCAGCTACCAATTGTCCGAACTTTTGACTTTGTTTGACTGACTCAAATAACTTCCACTAATAAGCTAACAAGCTTAAATGGAATGTATGAAAGGAAAAATAAGCTCTACTGTGAGCTATAATATTTATTATGTAAACATTTTTATTTATTTTTTATATTTTCTGATTTTTTTTTTTTATTTTTTTTTTTATGATTTCTGATAAAAGTATAAGAAGAATATTAGACTAAGGTAGATAGTTAAGCTGATTGAACTAAAATAAGTAGAATAAAAGTTGAATGAAAGCAGTATATGCTAAAGGAATTGAACAATAAGCTAAAAATATAAGAAGTAAACTCAGAATTTTATTAAACACTTAATAAAAGTATTACATTATCTAGTCTAAATACAATCTGAAATAAATTTTGCAGCATAACAATACACTAAAAACTACACAATGATAAGCTAAAAATGCTACCCTATTTATAGATGAGGAGTGAGGGGTTGGGTCTGATTTGCCAGGTTGGCAATCCACAACTAATTGTGCTTCTTCAGTCCATCTCTCAGCCCTTTGATCCTTTTTGTGCTTCTTTACACTCATAGCAGCCATTGGATGAGAATTTAGGACGTAGCCTCACCAATCCAACTCTGACACCTGTCCCCAATCGTGTGCTTATTCTCTGTCCTTGTCAGAGTTTCTAGAAGCCGAATCCAATGCCCAAAGAATGATGTGGTGCAACCAATAGTAAGCAGCCAAGTGTCCTTCTCAGCTCAATACTTTTCTCTGACATGTGCACAAACACGTGATACCTTCTAGAAATACCAATGATAGGTTTATTAATGGTTAATTGGTGTGGTGTAATATGATAGGTTTATTAATGGTTAATTGGTGTGGTGTAATGATTTGAGCTTGATTGGTATTCTAGGGTTCATGGTGTTCTTGAGGTTCTGAGAATTTGGGGGAATTTGGGTGCGTGTGAGTTATTATATTTTTATGACCGTATATTGACTTTTTGACCATTATTATGGGGTGGGCTTGGGTTAAAGGTTTTAGTGATGGGCTTGGGTTAATAGATTTGGTCTTGGGCTTGAATGATAACATGGACCAGGCTTGCTTTCTTTTAATTAAATATGTAGTAATATGAATTTGCAAGGACCTATCTTGTAATAAATGAAGCTTGAAGGACCCAAGGTGTAGTATTCTGAGACTTCAAGGGCTGAGTTTAACTTTCCTCAAAAATATAATCCAATGACTATTTCTGCCAAAACTGAATAAATGAAGGACTGTAGTTGACTTTTAGATCCCGGCATTGACTTTTTGACCATCTTCTACTCTCGTGCCCGTTTTCTCGGTATTTGTGTGATTTTTCGTCTTTTTGTGATTAATCCGTACTTGCATATTCACAACATAAAAACAAGTGTTTTCTTGGCATTTGTTAGCTCAAATAGTCATATTGGGTCAGTATTTGGCCATATAATGGTGAGTGAATAAGCACTCACCAAAATCCCCCAGACTAAGGTATTGTCGTGTCCTCTCGCAATGTGATCAATTCACGCTTTTTGGGATAAATAATTTCAAAACTCTTCCTACTAACTTTGTAAAGTAGCAAGGAGGTTCGAAAGAAGTAATAAATATTAGATGATATTTTGTATAGCTGTAATCGATAGTGTCACAGTTGTCTTGTATCTTTTCCATATTATGTAATAGGCCTTATTGTATTTTGTATAGGCCTAAGCCCATTAGAGATTAGACAGGATTATTGATGTATTATATAACCAGTTGATTGATTAATGAAAAAGCAAGGAATATTAACCTTCCAATATGGTATCGAGCCATTAATTTTCTCTCCTCATCATTCGGATCTCTCCCTCCCACCCCTAATTTTCTACCGTACCTTAAACAACCATATACCTCCAAAATCGGCATCCATGGCTGTTGGAGATAACATTAAC
>JARVZY010001311.1:0-24026 GCA_030686995.1 Artemisia argyi
TAGTCGCTAGCGTCGCACATGATTTCGAAGGGGAATTCCCAATTAGGTGTAACCATGATCGGAGCTTGCATGAGTTCCTGCTTCAGCCGATCGAATGCATCCTTGCATTCTTGAGAGAAATCGAAAGGGGCATCCTTTACAAGCAACTGAGTCATTGGCTGAGCTATTTTGGAGAAGTCTTTAATGAATCTCATATAGAAACCAGCATGACCCAAGAAGCTACGTATTGCCTTGACTGTAGTTGGATAGGGTAGCTTGGAAATAGCTTAAATTTTCGCTCGGTCCACCTCGATTCCATTCCCAGAGACTTTGTGTCCAAGCACAATCCCTTCTTTTACCATAAAATGGCATTTTTCCCAATTTAGGACCAAGTTGGATTCCTCACAACGTTTGAGCATTTTTTCGAGGTTTATGAGACAACAATCGAAAGAGTTCCTAAAGACCGAGAAATCATCCATGAAGACTTCCATGTTGTCTTCCATTAACTCATGAAAGATTGCGGTCATACATCGCTGAAAAGTGGTGGGAGCGTTACATAACCCTAAAGGCATTCTCTTATAGGCGAATGTTCCATATGGGCAAGTAAACGTGGTTTTTTCTTGATCCTCAGGGGCTATGGGGATTTAGAAATACACTGAGAATCCATCCAAGAAACACTAGTACTCATGTCCTGCTAATCTTTCCAACATTTGGTCTATGAATGGGAGAGGGAAGTGATCCTTTTGGGTGACATCATTTAGCTTTCTATAATCAATGCACACACGCCTACCAGTGACTTTCCTCTGGGTACCAATTCACCTTTGTCATTTTTCACCACAGTCATCCCTCCTTTCTTTGGTACGACCTGTACAGGACTAACCCACGGACTATATGAAATTGGGTAGATCAGCCCTGCATCCAAGAGCTTAATGACTTCCTTTTTCACCACTTCCTTAATATTGGGATTTACTCGCCTCAAGGGTTGCACAGATGGTTTATAATCCTCTTCCATAAGAATCTTGTGAGTGCAAAGGGTCGAGTCAATCCCCTTAATGTCGGCTACATTCCATGCAATGACTCCCTTATATTTCTTTAAAATGCCAAGGAGTTTATCTTTTTGCCCATCTTCCAGGGAGGAATTTATGATTACTGGCAGTTGATCTTCTCCTTGTAAGAAATCATATTCTAAGTGGTTTGGGAGTTCTTTGAGTTCTAGCTTAGGTGGTTCGACGATGGAGGGTTTCAGTTTTTTTCGGGTTTATGAAGCTCGAGTGGTTCAGTGGCTTCCTATCCGGGATAGAAGGATACTGCGCTAACCCCTTCTGCCTTCTCCTTCTCAATTATGGGAAGGAAAACTTCATCCCGCGACCAGCCTTCTCCGATTTGTTCATCAACACAGTTGTCAATGACATCGGTTAATTCATCGACCTCTCCGATGAAGTATAGCCGGTTAGCTGCTTCGAGAGAGAGGTCCATTGTATCCTTGATATCAAAGGTTAATCTGTCGGTTCCTACTCACAGAGTTAACTTTTCGTCATGAACATCAATGACAGCACGAGCAGTGGCAAGAAATGGTCTTCCTAAGATGATTGGTACAAGTTCATCCTCCTCCATTTCCAAGATTACAAAGTCAACCGGAAATTTGAACTTCCCAACTTTAACTAGCACGTTCTCGCATATCCCCAAGGGGTATTTGACTGATCTATCAGCTAGTTGGATGTTCATACGAGTTTTCTTCAATCTAGAATACCCTAATTTAAGGAACATGGAGTAAGGCATGAGGTTGATACTTGCCCCTAAATTAGCTAGAGCATTCTTTACCGATAGAGATCGTATGGAACAGGGTAAGGTGAAACTACCCGGGTTGTCTACCTTTTTTGGTAGACCTTGTTGGGTCACCACCGAACATTCTCTCCTAGAGTTACCAGACTCTCGAGTCTCTTTCGGTTGGCAAGTAATCTCTTGAAGTATGTGTTATACTTGGGCATATGGTAGCATGCATCAAGGAGGGGTATGGTGACCACCAAATCCTTTAGATATGATAAGAATCTTTTATTGTTATTCTCAATCTTTTGATTCTTGAGGCGGGACGGAAATGGGACTTTTACAGGTTGGTTGGGTGGAGCAAGTGGAGAGGAGGTCATCTGAGTGGGTTGCTCAGAAGTCTCATTGCTCAAATGCCCTTCTTCCCTGTGAGGAATTTCTGGCTCAACAACAATGGTATGTTGGTTCGGATAAGGAAGGTCCTTGGTTGTTGTTCCAGCTCGAGTAGTAATCGCGAGTAGGGGATCTTTTTGGCTTACTTGAGGCTTGTTATGGCCATCAAGGGTGGCATTGAGCTTTTGGAACCATTTTTCCATGTCATTTTGCTGTTCAGTGATGAGCTCGTCAAGCCCTTTCAATTGTAAGCTTTTCTCATGAGTGAAATCTCCAAGATCCTCCTAAAAAGTGCTCCTGATTTTGAAGCCAGGACCTTTCTCTCCCTCCTCTTTCTTTACAAGATTTCCCCAAGGGGTAAAATCATCGTTTTGATAGAAAGTTAAAAGGGAAGGATCATCAAGAATGTCATGGCTTGACAGGTACGCACGTTCGGTAGTGGTTTCTCCTTCGCATTCCTCTACTTTATGCGGCCCCCCATAGTGGTCGCAAATCAAGTATGGGTTTGATAGTTTTTTAGCAGTTCACGGCCCCGCTAGGTATGATACCTTCTCATGAAGCTTCCTTAGCCGATTCTCAGGTGAGGGTGTTTGCATGATTTCGGATATACTCATAGCCGAATCGGGTTCATCGCAGGTATCATCTTGATCTTGAGCATATTCCTCAATCCTAAGCCACCCCTCCTCGACGCTTAGATTGGCTATTTTCCTTTTTATGGAATTATTGATTCCATTCTGGTCATTTTGGGAGACGTTATCATAGAAGATTTGGACAAGAAGCCAAAGTTCGATGCCGTGATGGGGAACGTGCTTTATTAGATCCTTGAATCTAATCCATGATCTACATATGGGTTCGTCTTTTCCCTTACGAAAATGGAGGATCCTATCCTTGACTCAGAGGGAAGTTTATCGTACCAATCCTTCGCTTTTTCTTGAAGGGTAAAAGCTAAGAACCGTAATCGGGATGTGTTTCTAGTGGCCCCATCCGCATGGAGGGTGTCCACTATCTTTAAGAAATCCCTAATATGTTGAATTAAATTATCGGTTCGCAATCCGCGAAACTTGCATACACTTTGGACAAGCCAAACATCGTTTGCACACAAGACTTCATTGGTACGTTCGTTTGGAAAGACAATGGCATTTGAGAAGCCACGAGGGTCCGGGGAGGAATAATCCTTAAGGCGCTTAGGCGTGGGAATTTCAGGAGTGTCCATATCGCGGCTGGATTGGGAGCTAGGGGATGTAAGGTGATGATCTAAATCTTCTTCAGAAAGGGCTTCATCAAAGTTGATGGATCTGCCGGATGGTTCGGGTGTTGGAAGACATTGCCTTAGCCTACGCATTTCCCTTTCAGGTTCTGCATAGGGAGGAACAAGATTTCTTAAGGAACTACGACTTCTAGTGACTCTAAGATTAGAAAGATCTTCATTTACCATGATGGCGGATGGAAAAGGTTATGAACAAAGGAATGAAGAAAAAGATAGACTAAAGAAACCTATAAAAATAAAATAAAAATCGTACTAGAAAGGAATCTAGCAAGTAGTCCTAATAAAAATAAATTTTAACCTAGGCAATAACTATTCCCTGTCAACAGCGCCAAAAACTTGATGCGTGGAATTGTGCCCTCGCAAAAGGTTTTACTTCTCAAGGGATCTTGAGAAGCTTGCAATCCCCACCAGGCAGTGTACCTGACCGTTGTAGTATAGTATAGTGACAAGTACCGGGGAATTGATTGTTCAACTCAAAGAATAGTGTTCTCTAGGGTTAAAACTCACTAAAACTAGGTCTAGAGATGAGGAATGATTCTTTTTGTATTTTTATATTTTAAATTAAAGCAAGTAAAATCTCAGTTTTGGAAGGAGTGGGTAGAATTAGTTGCTAATCAACTAACCTAAATAACTAAAGATGCAATCAAAATAAAATAAACTAAACTTGAACTAAATTATGGCGAAAATAATAATGAGAGAAAATTGTGTTTACTTAGATTTCACTACTCCCTAGCTATCTCTTACAGGTTGATTAGTTTATTACAATTTCATGGATGACGGGTTATATTCCTTAATCCCATTCATAGGGCCGTGTACAATCTTCCCTAATTCTATAAGCTTCTACCTCTTCCTATGTCGAGCCGAATACTAGCTCCTAACATGGCCTCATTAATAGTTATCTACGCATTTAATACAACCAATATATCGTAGTGCTCCTCCGATCATGTTCCTTAGGACGTTCAAGCAAGTTACCAATTGGAAGTCTGCCAGTTTTCTTAAGCCTAACATCGAATTCATTCATCCACAACAATTATAAACAAACAACCAACCCATAATCAATATCTAAGTTTCATTACATCTAAGTAAACACAAAGAAAACCTAGCCTAGCATGTTAAATAGAAGACAAGCGTAAGATATAATCAAACAACACATAGACATATTGAATGATTTGATGAAAGACTTATCTTCAATTAAGCATGGATGAAACAAGGGTTTGAAACCCTCAAAATATCTGTAAAATTTGTCTAGGGTTTACTCCCTTCAAAGTTGCACACAATGAATGAAAACTAGAAAACTATATATAGATTTTGTATCCTGACGGTGTCAAGAGATAGGTGTGACTTCGTCAACTCGCCGCCAAAATAATACTCGTATTGCCTAGATCCACTTCTGACGCCGTCACTCTTTATGGACTCTGGGCCATCTCTCTTTGTATAATATGTGATGGCCTTGGCATTTTATAACGTGACGCCGTCACGACCTCTTTAGAAAATCTTCTAGCGCATCACGTGTAATTGATTTATCCACCTATTTGTCAAGTCATGACGCCGTCACTAGCATCTTGTGACGCCGTCTTGTGCAATTTACAGCATGATTTTGAGACTTTATCGTTTTCTTCACTTTTTCGCTCAAAAAACATCCAAAATGTTTCCTTTTGTAAATTTCCTCTCAAAAGTACCTAAAATGACAAAAGGAACGATTTAGGGCCATATTTGATCAAATAATATCGACTTTGGGCTTAAATGACCCCCATAAAGTGGTACACTTTTCGCTTCATCACAAGTATTTAGTGAGTTTATATCATTTCTCACCCTTTTTATTCGCTTCAAAAAGGTTATCCTGATGATGTTAGAGCTCCCCCTCGACGTGTACTCCCCCTCGTTTCATGGTTATAAGACAAATCGAGATATGGAATGCTTGAAAAAATATTTAGAGCACACACACAATATATATGATGTATGAAACAAATATATAACAAGAGAACTAATAAAAGTGCACAAAAGAAATAAATCTCAACAAGCATTCATTAATTATTAAAATAGATTATGTTAAAAACATAATCATTAGTACATAATCATACATATATGCTTTTCTTAGCAAACTACAATTGATAATTATAAGTTGCTAACTTGAGGTCTCTGGGACTTGCTTGGAGATGGGAAGCATGGTGGATGGATTTAGTGGAGGTAGATTTTTGTTGGAATTTTGTTTGGAGAGTTTAGAGTGTTTGGTGGTGGAGAGTTTGGAGCGGAAGGGTTAGATAGTTGTGGTTGCGATTGCGGTGGAGTAGACCTTGTGAGGAGATACTCAATCCAAGTGAAGTGCTCATTGAGAGCAATGGTTTGCTTTTGGAGAAAAATGCAACAAGGACAATTGTTAACATGATTCTCAAGTTGGACCAAATTGTTGGGTGGTGAGGAGTGAGTGGACGATGGTTGTTGATCCAAAATGCGTTGAGCAAGATGTAAGGCAAGAAGAGCAATAAGCTCATGAGCTTCTTTGAGCTCCTCAACGAACTTTTTATGTTCGGAGGAAGGTGATGATGGTAGAGTTGGATTGAGACTAGGAATTGAGGCTTTAACATGGAGCATAGGATGCATGTTTTGATGGGAGTTATGGTTGTTGTTTGGAGATTGAGTATGTTCCTCAAAGGGTCATTTGGAAGAAGTGAGTGAGATGGATGTGGAATGTTATTGGAAAGTGAATGTAAAACCAAGAATTCTTGAACACGTTAAATTCCTAAAATACCCTCTAATTTTAAACAATAAACATTATATGAATAATAAAACATATGATAAAATAATTTGTACACATGATTTAACTAAATCACACGTTAAGTGTCATATACAAATCTACATGTAATTGGTTAGACTGATTATTTACCTTGTACACACACCTCATTCGATTTATGGAAACAATTATATATTAATTATTACTCAAGAAATCACCTTAAATGTTGGCCTTATCACCTCACAATCACACGAATCAGTCAATCCATATCATCACACAATTCCTTATTTTAAAATCCTCTCCAATCTCGTTTTTAATAAATGATTATACACTTCTCCCATTGGCTCCCATTCAAATGCCATAGATGACACACACAAACAAAACATTCACACATCAAAAACAATATACAAACTGATCCATCATTCTCCATAAATCAAAAGTACGACTAGTGTTTGAAGACAAGTTTGTTCGTGGGGGTCTAGCAAGAAGAAGTAATCAAGTTCGGGGGTGTACAACTGTTGGTCTGATCGTGATATTCTTGGGATTATTGTGGTTGATTCATGGACTGTTCGTTCTTCGTACTCCTTGGTTTGTGTCTCGATCTTCTAATATGGTTCAAGGTATCAACTACTTATCATCTTGATGTTCTCCTGTTCGAACTAACATGATACGTATGACATATATGCAAAAACCTAACTTGTGCCCCATTAACACCTAATATGTATGACAGAAATTTAAACAAATACATGCTATGCAAATACAAACAAGCAAGCTCGTATTAAATTGTCTCACCTCATTAATAAAAAGATTCACATATAGAGCATATTATGCCACGTTAAAAACCAAACCTTGTGTCGAGTTTCATGACTATATTACGTCGTACCTTGTGACTCCTTATATCGTATAGTAATATGGTAAATAAAATAGTGGACATACATATTGATACAACAGAAAGCATGCATGGGTCTCGTTAATTTAACATGGGGTGTGTGTGTGATGTGTGTGTTGATCAAATTATAAAAGAAATAGACTTTGTGGTTTAAGTCGGGTCTCGCGATACCTTGGTTATCTTGTTGAATCTTGTGCTCGTGTTCGCGTGTGATGTCGAGTTGGTTTCGGGTTGTTTTATCCATCCTAGTAGCGTAACAAAATAAAAATAAAAAGGGGTAATTAAGATGGGGCGTTAATGAAGGCCTGTTTTCATGCTTGTTTTAGGCTCGTGTTTACATCCTTGTTTGAGTCTCGATATATTGTTTCTTAAAGAGATTTTCTTGTATTTCATGTCGCATGCATGGTTCATGAGGGTTTTGAAAACGATATCGGGTCTCGGTATTAATTTGAGTCGAGTGTCATATACGTAGGAGAAGATTGCATGCGATGATATCAGTAACATTTTCCTCATAATAAAATGAAGTTAATTATACACGAACAAATATGAAGCGAGTAGTGAAGTTTGATTTTGAAACTTGAAAGTATATTACGTATCATATATAAGCTGAAAGACTATTTGACACATTTAACCCTAAACAATGCTAAATTGACACTTTTAATCCTAGACTTGGCTAAATGGCACTTAAGACCCTAAACTATGGAAAATTACCACATTAAACCATGAAGTTAATCTATTGTCATTTCTTAAACCCTAAGTCTGGAAAATTAATGGATATTACCCTAAACATAAATAAACTTATAAAAGGAGCTTATAAGTAATTTATATCCACTTAATTCGTGTAGATTCACTGAAGAAGGAGTGACTTCCTATTCTTATGATATGGTTTCGTTGGCGGTTTAAGGTACAGATATTCCATACTCTTTCAGTAAGAGTACACACTTTCTCTCTTTTAACTTTGTCTTTGAGTTGTTGTCGTATTGTGATTCTGTTTAGTCTTGGTTATGATCCTTCGTACTTGGCCCTATGATTGATGTGTCCCACCGGTATTGTGATCCAATTGTTATTCGTTTGGACTCTTATGGTATGGTGTTGACATGACCCGTTCGGTAACCTTTCGTGACCTCAACCTTTGAACCCTTGGGGGACTTTGAATGTTCTTTGGGATATTATAACGGGAGGTGAAATCTCTTTTCTTAATATTTTGATATGGAAATATTAAAGGAGAAATTATTTTATAACAACACTTTTAATGTAAATTAAGACTAATCTTATATGGGATTTTATAAATTCATGAAGACCACTTTTAAAGAATATCTTGTGAAAACCGTTATTAAAGAATCATCTTTATAAATGTCATCTTTTGGAAGATCTTTTCTAAATGAACTTTTGTTATAAACCTTTAAATGGGATTGTACTACGAACCTTCTTTAACAAGTGATGGGAACCTACTAAATTGATCTTTTGTTTTAAACTCTCATTATGACCCTTTTGATCATGAACTATAGGACTTTGGAACTTGGAATAATGAACCCTGTGGATTGGAACCTTGGATTTGACCTCTCCATTTTGACCCGTTGATATTACATCTTTGATTGATCCTTTGATATAGTTCCTTTGACATTGATCCTTTGATACTGAACCTTTGATACTGAACCTTTGATACTGAACCTTTGATATTGAACCTTTAATATTGAACCTTTGGTAACCTTTAACATTGAACCTTTGACCATGACTTGTCACTTATACTTGATATTGAACCTTGACTACATGACCCTTCAGTATTTACCCAGGTATTACTTGTTGTGGAGTAGCCACAACCATAGCATTGATGCACCAATGTTATGTACTCTAGTGTGGTTGGAGAGATGTATCACACCGTCCCTGATATTGTTATCGACTACTGCTATGATTGTTATTGGCCTGCAGGGGCGTATGGATGCATCCTAGATTTGATATATTGATTGATTGATTGATTGATTGATTGTGATATTGACTACATTGATTATTGTTACATTGATTCGTGACTGGGTGTGCGTGCATTGCAACCACTCACATATTAGGAGCTAGCTACTCCATATTGGGCTACTATTGTATTGTATTGATTGATTGATTGGGCCTGGGAAAATACTGAATTCCGCATACATTACATCTTACATCATACACTTAACCTTTATACTTAAACTTTGGCAACCTTTGACAATCCATTGACACCATATGTAAACTATCTTCGTATTTCTTTGCTAATCATATCTCTTTTGTATTGTATTGTTATTCGTTTGATATCTGTTCACTGAGCTTTGTAAGCTCAGCCGCATTTCTTTTCCTGCTGCAGGTTTAGTAGGAAGTTGGGTTATGGATGAAGGTTTTGCTTTTGTGCTTAGAAGACTTCACTCTGTTAGATACTTGCTGGACTTAGAGATGATTAATGTTATGATGGGCTTAGTATCTTATGATTTGGGCTTAGTATTATTGTTGCCCCTTTTGTACCTTGTACTTTGATTGTTTTCTTTTGTTACCTTTGTAAGTTTTGTATTAGTATTGTATCTCCGTTTCACTTGTGTTCTGATTGAACTCCATAATGTTACACTTTAGCCCTTCTCGGGTTGGGGTGTTACAATTATGGTATCAGAGACATGTTTGGATCGGTGGATGCAACATCCGTAGAGCTTAGGCTATGACCTGTGGGTTTCGGACCATTAAGCTTCCACTGTAGGAACATAGGAAACCGCTTTGAGAACTTGCCTTAGGAATCCCCTACATGAATTTAAGTTTTTACCAGTAAGGAATTGGTAGAATTTAAGATTTTGCTTAGTTATCTTTGCTTCCGCATTACTCTGATTCGTGCCTTACGTTTAGTTATGCCTTTTGGAAATATCCTTTTTGGAATTTGAAATCTTTGCACCATCTAAGTCTACTACCAGTAATTTCGAAGGTATTGAAGATTGCATGAGAATGCATAACGCTATATTGATTTTATCTTTGATTGCTGATCTACTTGTTAATCCTTTTGATATCTCTTCGGACATTTTGAGAATCTCCATGACGATGGTGTAATTGTTGCAAGCTATGATCGTCTCTATCTTTTGGTAATCATCTGTAAGCTTTCCGACGTTATTTGATTTTGTTTTATCCATCCTTGTTTCCACGAGGAGTCTTGTGGTATTTAACCACGGATATAAGAGTGTTTCTTTTTCCTCTTGAAACGATAAAGGTTTGCTATGTTAACATGTCCTTCCTTGGAAAGTCAACTTTGACTGATTCTGATATGAGATTTATTGCTCAAGCATTCGAGATACTGACGACTGTTCCACTATGACTCATCTTTGTTGTTTTGAATTATTTTGAACTTCCTACCATGATTTCGGATTGTTAAACTTTTGCTATCCTTATTGCTCGGGAGACTCGTGCATTACTTTCGAGACTGTGAAGTTCTCGAGCACCTATTTTGTACACTGAAGAAATGAACCATATTTTGAAAATTATTTTGACACCCTGAGTTCCGGTTATGATTACTGCTGAACCACCAAGTTTTCCACCGGAGGATGGAGCTGGATAGAACCTGAAGTTGACAATAGCGATGAATACCCTGAAATGTAGAAGACATTCCTCGCTAGACGGAAGAGTTGACGAGCAGAGCACAAGAACCAGTCAAGATGGAAAACTCGGAGCCGATGAAGACATACAGTCTCACTTCCCTATTCATCTTGGTTGTACTAGGATGAATTAAGAGTGGAAGCAGACTAGATGATGAGGAGATTGAAGACCATACCAGAGATTCACATTGCTCAGTCACATTCCAAGAAGAAACTACAGAAGGCTTGAGGAACCAAACTCAAGATAATGATTTCGTTTCACTCTTAAACTGGAAGATGGACGAAGACTGATTACTCGGACATAAGAAGATTTTGAAGACACGAATTCCTAAAACGAACCTTTTGATAGAGGAATTGATGCCTTAGTGACATGTTTCTTTCTGATGATGATTGTTTGATTTTGCTACGTTTTTCTGAGCTTCGTTTGTTTTGTTCGACATCATTTTGTTATTGATCTTTGAATAGGACTAACCCAGGAGTTAGATGGACTGTTAGGTGGATTTGTAGAATTGTTTCACTGATTGAGACAAAGTATGACCATCATGAGGGCATATTTATATGATGCTAGTATTATGACGCCTGGCCAACGTGATAATACTTACATCATATAACGTGCACTTGTTGTGTTCATAGGATGTCTTGAGAAGTGCCTTACTGGAGACCTAGATTTATATTTTCGTTGCGACGATCAGCGAAAAGTGAGACTTTAGGATTCTTTTGATCGGTACGTTTGATCTACCTTATCGCCGTACATTTTGGTATGTTTGGTTACGCTTCACGCGATTGTTTGACTTCTATGTCTTGATAAATCCTAAGTTCCGTTGTAGAGCTCCCTGCCATTTGATGTTATCGAGCAACTTATCTTATGCCTATATGGGTTTGATTTGTTACTATGAAGAGTTACACCTATGTTTTGCTATATGTACGTTTGACATTCGTTGAATCTGTTCATTATGATCTGTTATGAGTTAAGATACGAGATTTTGGATTTTGAGAAACAAGATTTGCCTATTTATGAGAATACTTTTAAAAGGTTATATTGAAGACGAGACTATTTGAAAATCTGAAGAGTTAAGCATATTTACCATCCTCATATTTTCTGCGATTCGGTACGTTCTCATCTGATTTGTCTATTTCAAATTCTGCGGACGAATATCTGTCAAATCCTATGTTTTCCTAGTATCTCTTCTGATGGGATACGATTATCATTTGTTACGTTTATTACATTATTCTTTGATTTGGAATTTGTACGATATGTCTTTCTGAGAAAGCTGAAGCTATTTTGATCCACAAGATAGAGTCATGAGAAAAAGTCATTAACATTCGGGTTCAGAGTCCGTTGTGTTTTCTGTTTCGTTTCGTTTCACTTCAATTTCGCGGACGAAATTTTCTTTTTAGAGGGGAAGAGATGTAAAACCCAGATTTCTTGAACACGTTAAATACCTAAAATACCCTCTAATTTTAAACTTTTGAAAAGAAAAATAATAATTTAAGACGTTACATTATATTATAACCTAAGTATTTAAATCTTTTAACAATGGAACAATAAACATTATACGAATAATAAAACATATGATAAAATAATTTGTACACATGATTTAACTAAATCACACGTTAAGTGTCATATACAAATCTACATGTAATTGGTTAGACTGATTATTTATCTTGTACACACACCTCATTCGATTTATGGAAACCATTATATGTTAATTATTACTCAAGCAATCACCTTAAATGTTGGCCTTATCACCTCACAATCACACGAATCAGTCAATCCATATCATCACACAATTCCTTATTTTAAAATCCTCTCCAATCTCGTTTTTAATAAACGATTATACACTTCTCCCATTGGCTCCCATTCAAACGCCATAGAGGACACACACAAACAAAACATTCACTCATCAAAAACAATATACAAACTGATCCATCATTCTCCATAAATTAAAGGCACGACTAGTGTTTGAAGACAAGTTTGTTCGTGGGGGTCTTGCAAGAAGAAGTAATCAAGTTTGGGGGTGTAGAACTTTTGGTCTGATCGTGATATTCTTGGGATTATTGTGGTTGATTCATGGACTGTTCGTTCTTCGTACTCCTTGGTTTGTGTCTTGATCTTCTAATATGGTTCAAGGTATCAACTACTTATCATCTTGATGTTCTCCTGTTCGAACTAACATGATACGTATGACATATATGCAAAAACCTAACTTCTGCCCCATTAACAACTAATATGTATGACAGAAATTTAAACAAATACATGCTATGCAAATACAAACAAGCAAGCTCGTATTAAATTGTCTCACCTCATTAATAAAAAGATTCACATATAGAGCATATTATGCCACGTTATAAACCAAACCTTGTGTCGAGTTTCATGACTATATTACGTCGTACCTTGTGACTCCTTATATCGTATAGTAATATGGTAAATAAAATGGTGGACATACATATTGATACAACAGAAAGCATGCATGGGTCTTGTTAATTTAACATGGGGTGTGTGTGATATGTGTGTTGATCGAATTATAAAAGAAATAGACTTTGTGGTTTAAGTCGGGTCTCGCGATACCTTGGTTATCTTTTTGAATCTTGTGCTCGTGTTCGTGTGTGATGTCGAGTTGGTTTCGGGTTGTTTTATCCATCCTAGTAGCGTAACAAAATAGAAATAAAAAGGGGTAATTAAGATGGGGAGTTAATGAAGGCCTGTTTTCACGCTTGTTTTAGGCTCGTGTTTAAATCCTTGTTTGAGTCTCGATATATTGTTTCGTATAGAGATTTTCTTGTATTTCATGTCGCATGCATAGTTCACGAGGGTTTTGAAAATGATATCGGTTCTCGGTATTAATTTGAAACTTGAAAGTATATAACGTATCATATATAAGCTGAAAGACTATTTGACACATTTAACCCTAAACAATTCTAAATTGACACTTTTAATCCTAGACTTGGCTAAACGGCAATTAAGACCCTAAACTATGGAAAATTACCACATTAAACCATGAAGTTAATCTATTGTCATTTCTTAACCCCTAAGTCTAGAAAATTAATGGATATTACCCTAAACATAAATAAACTTATAAAAGGAGCTTATAAGTAATTAATATCCACTTAATTCGTGTAGATTCACTGGAGAAGGAGTGACTTCGTATTCTTATGATATGGTTTCGTTGGCGGTTTAAGGTACAGATATTTCGTACTCTTTTAGTAAGAGTACACACTTTCTCTCTTTTAACTTTGTCTTTGAGTTGTTGTCGTATCGTGATTCCGTTTGGTCTTGGTTATGATCCTTCGTACTTAGCCCTATGATTGATGTGTCCCACCGGTATTGTGATCCAATTGTTATTCGTTTGGACTCTTATGGTATTGTGTTGACATGACCCGTTCTGTAACCTTTTGTGACCTCAACCTTTGAACCCTTGGGGGACTTTGAATGTTCTTTGGGATATTATAACGGGAGGTGAAATCTCTTTTCTTAAAATTATGACATGGAAATATTAAAGGAGAAATTATTTTATGACGACACTTTTAATGTGAATTAAGACTAATCTTATATGGGATTTTATAAATTCATGAAGACCACTTTTAAAGAATATCTTGCGAAAACCGTTATTCAGGAATCATCTTTATAAATGTCATCTTTTGGAAGATCTTTTCTAAATGAACTTTTGTTATAAACCTTTAAATGGGATTGTACTACGAACCTTCTTTAACAAGTGATGGGAACCTACTAAATTGATCTTTTGTTTTAAACTCTCATTATGACCCTTTTGATCATGAACTATGGGACTTTGGAACATGGAATAATGAACCCTGTGAATTGGAACCTTGGCTTTGCCCTCTCCATTTTGACCCGTTGATATTACATCTTTGATTGATCCTTTGATATAGTTCCTTTGACATTGATCGTTTGATACTGAACCTTTGATACTGAACCTTTGATATTGAACCTTAGACATTGAACCTTTAACTATGAGTTGTCACTTATACTTGATATTGAACCTTGACTACATGACCCTTCAGTATATACCCAGGTATTACTTGTTGTGGAGTAGCCACAACCATAGCATTGATGCACCAATGTTATGTACTCTAGTGTGGTTGGGGAGATGTACCACACCGTCCCTGATATTGTTATCGACTACTGCTATGATTGTTATTGGCCTGCAGGGGCGTGTGGATGCATCCTAGATTTGATTGATTGATTGATTGATTGTGATATTGACTACATTGATTATCGTTACATTCATTCGTGACTGCGTGTGCGTGCGTTGCAACCCCTCACATATTGGGAGCTAGCTACTCCATATTGGGTTACTATGGTATAGTATTGATTGATTGATTGAGCCTGGGAAAATACTGAATTCCGCATACATTACATATTACATCATACACTTAACCTTTATACGTAAACTTTGGCAACCATTGACTATCCATTGACACCATATATAAACAATCTTCGTATTTCTTTGCTTATCATATCTCTTTTGTATTGTATTGTTATTCGTTTGATATCTGTTCACTGAGCTTTGTAAGCTCAGCCACATTTCTTTTCCTGCGGCAGGTTTAGTAGGAAGCTGGGTTATGGATGAAGGTTTTGCTTTTGTGCTTAGAAGACTTCACCCTGTTAGATACATGCTGGACTTAGAGATGATTAATGTTAAGATGGGCTTAGTATCTTATGATTTGGGCTTAGTAGTATTGTTGCCCCTTTTGTACCTTGTACTTTGATTGTTTTCTTTTGTTACCTTTGTAAGTTTTGTATTAGTATTGTATCTCCGTTTCACTTGTGTTCTGATTAGACTCCATAATGTTACACTTTAGCCCTTCTCGGGTTGGGGTGTTATAGTGAAATAGTGAGGTTGTCATGTGGAGGTAAAAGAGAGGTTTCATTTGGGGTGAGTTTTATGTTTAGTAGTTGGTTGGTTGGGGACAACATCATTTATTGAGGTGGACTTTTGACAAGTATCAAGTTTTCTTCTCCACACGGGTTTGACGGAGATCTTAGCAACTCTGGAAGGCTTAGATCTTGGGGGTTGCGAGATGAAATGATGGTTGAGTAATGATTTGTGATGATGAAGGGTATTTATAGTGTGATGATTATGTGTTTATGGAAGGATAATATGTGGTGGATTTGCTAGACAAAATGTGTTTGGGTATTTAGGGAAGTGCAAAATCAAAATAGGGTAAAATGGACTAAAAAGCAGAAAGCAAACAGGGAACCTCGACCATCAAATGTCGGCCCCCTTAATTAATGGCCGGCCCTTTATAATTATGGGGGCCGCCCAGGCCTGATTCCCAGATTGCCATAAATGGGTTTTTGGCAGAAATTTTTCCAGAAAGATTTTTTTTTTTTTTTTTTTTTTTTTTTTTTTTGAGGTTTGGTAATGGGTAAGTCGATCTCTTTAGGAAACTATGCATGTATTATCTTAAAGAAGTGTGCATGAAAAGTATATATGCAAGCAAGTAAGCATATAATAACAACTAAGCATGCATGCAAAAACAACAATGTAATAGAGCAAATAAGAAAGTCATGTTTCCTAAGAAAACTAACTTAGAGTAAGGGCAAAGGCAACTAGTGAGTGAGAAACTAGTGATGGAACAAATGTGACAAAGTGATTCTTGACGTTGTTCTAGTTTGTGCCTACATGCAACAAATGTGGAGATGCGATTTCTTTGACTCCTAATGCAAAGATAAATATATCCTTAGAAGCAATCCAAATTCTCCTTGATTCGATCTTCTTAACCCATGATTGCCAAGGATATATATTAGATTATATATTTTGACAATTCATGTGAAATTTCATGCATGATTTTAAAGAAAGTTTTTAGCATTATTCAACAATGCAAGAAAGAGAAGAAATGATTTTCATGTGTTTCCTAGAAGTGAGAATTGTTTAGATAAAATAGATTGGGTTTTATGAAATTTTTTATGTAATGTAGAATTCCTAATCTTCAATTTTGTGTGAAATAGATTCCTAGACTCAGGGACGAAGAAAAGAAAAAACAAAATTATGCAATAAGTAATTAATTAAAATTCAATAGAATCTAGTCAATTTGCTCCATCATTCCTAATCCTAAACGCAAGTGGTTTAGTAGTTCACGCTTAAGGGGTTTAGTGAATATATCCGCAATATTATTTTCCGATGCAACCTTTTCTATAGATATATTGCTTTTTTGTACATTATCCCTAAGGAAGTGGTGACGTATTTCTATGTGTTTAGTCCTAGAGTGTTGAACGGGATTCTAACTTAAATATATAGCACCTTTATTGTCGCACATTATAGGAATGTTTTCTAACCTAATGCCATAGTCTACGAGAGCTTGTTTCATCCATAGTACTTGTTGACATTCCCTTCCAGCGCTTACATATTCAGCTTCGGTGGTCGAAATAGCAAGAGCGGTTTGCTTCTTGGAAAACCAAGATGTTAGGAAACATCCCATAAATGTGCAAATACCACTAGTGCTTTTTCAATCCACGTAGTCTCCCGCATGATCCGAATCCGCATAGACAATGGTTTCTATTCCAGATCCCTTAGGATACCATAATCCTAAGTGTATAGTGCCTTTAATGCATCGGAAGATACGCTTAACCGCTTCTAGGTGAGAGGTTTTGGGATCCTCTTGAAAGCGAGCACAAAGGCAAACACTAAACAAGATATCGGGTCTACTTGCCGTTAAGTATAGTAAACTACCTATAATTTCTCTATACTTAGTGTTATCTACGGACTCACCTTCTTCATCTCTTGTGAGTTTCACTTCCGTAGACATAGGTGTCTTTAGGGGTTTTGAGTCTTCTAGGCCAAATTTCATAAGCATTATTTAGATTGGTTAAAAAATATTCCATCTTTTAATTGTTTTATTTGTAATCCTAAGAAGAAGTTTAGTTCACCCATCATACTCATCTTGAACTCATCATGCATGATTTTGGCAAATTCATCACACATTTCTTGACAAGTCGATCCAAATACAATATCATCGACATATATTTGAACAATGATGAGATTCGGGTTTTTCTTTTTAGTGAAGAGAGTGTTGTCTACCATTCCCATGGAATAATCATGTTTAATAAGAAATGCTTTCAATCGATCATACCAAGCCTTGGGGGCTTGTTTGAGTCCATATAAAGCCTTCTTGCGTTTATAAACATAATCAGGTTTTGTGAAGTCAATGAATCCCGAAGGTTGTGCCACATATACCTCCTCATTGATAAAACCGTTGAGGAATAAACTCTTCACATCCATTTGGTATAACTTAAAATCTAGGGCGCAGGCATAAGCTAGGAGTATTCTAATAGATTATAGTCTAGCTACCGGGGCATAGGTTTCGTCATAATCAATTCCTTATTGTTGATTATAACCTTGGGCTACTACTCTAGCTTTATTCCTAGTTACTATTCCATTTTCATCTAGTTTATTCCTAAATACCCATTTGGTTCCTATTATGGTCACATTCCTAGGATTAAGGACTAGTTCCCAAACATCTTTTATTTTAAATTGATTTAATTCTTCTTGCATAGCCATAATCCAACATTCATCCTTTAAGGCTTCATTTACATTCTTAGGTTCTATTGTTGACACAAAGCAAAAGAAGTTACTTTCGTCTTGAGCTTGCGATCTAAGGGTTCTTTGATTCAAACTACCTATGATGTTACCTAATGGATGTGATTTAGATTCCTTAATATTTACAACCTCATTTTCTTCTAATGTTTCTACTTCATTATCATTTCCTAAGGACTTATTTTTACTAACCTCAATAGCTTCTTCTTCAATCACATCATCATCTTCTAAAGGTAATGTTTTAGGTGGTGGAGGAGTTTCATCAAATGTTACATTTAAGGATTCTCCCACTTTCATAGTATGTTTATTTAAAATTATGTATGCTTTACTATTTTGTGAATATCCTAGAAAAATTTCTTTGTATGACTTAGGGTCGAACTTAGTGAGGTAATCTTTTGTATTAAGGACAAAGCATTTACTTCCGAATACTCTAAAGTAGCCTATATTTTGTTTTCTACCTCTTAATAACTCATGAGGAGTTTTTCCTAATATTCGTCTAATAAAAACCCTATTAAGTATGTACGTTGATGTATCTACGGCGTGACACCAAAACTTTTGTGGGATAGATTGTTCATTTAGCATTGTTCTACTCATTTCTTGTTAAGACCTATTTTTCCTTTCTACTACCCCATTAGATTGAGGAGTACAAGGAGCGGAAAAGTTGTGAGATATTCCATTTAAATCACAATATTTTCCGAATTGTACTTCGTTATCAAATTCCCTACCATGATCTGTCCTAATTGAAACTATTGAGCATCCTAATTTATTTTGAATCATTTTACCAAATTTCTAAAATTTTTCAAAGGCTTAAGTTTTATCACTTAAGAACCTAGTCCACGTGTATCGTGAATAATCGTCTACTATAACTAAGGTGTAACGGTTGCCACCATAGCTTCGCACTGCGGATGGACCAAAAAGATCCATATGTAGTAATTCTAAGCACCTAGAAGTGGATACCATATTTTTAGCTTTGTGACTAGCATGTGTTTGTTTTCCAATTTTACAAGCGTCGCAAAAGTGTTGATCATATCTTAGACAAGGCAAGTTTCTAACTAGTTCCTTAGAGACTAAAGATTGTAATTGTTGCATGTTAGCATGCCTAATCTCCTATGCCACAAAGTGGAATTTTCATCTATAGTTGCTAAGCATATCCTATCTTCCAGTTTGTCTCCTAATTTCATAACATATATACCTCCTTTCCTAATTCCTCTACCTATGACTTTCTCATCCTTAATTATTTCATTATCTTTATCGGTAAAGGTAACTCGACAGTTATTATCACATATTTGACCTATACTAAGCAAGTTATAAGTTAGATTATCTACATGTTCAACATTTTCAATAGTTAGAAAGTCTTGAGAGATCGTACCTTTGCCTATAACTTTTTCACGACGATCACTACCAAAAACAACGTTACCTCCGTTATGTGCCTTATACGTAGAAAATATCTTGTGATTCCCCGTCATGTGTCTTGAGCATCCACTATCCTTTATCCATTCATCGTGCTCTAAATCTACTCCTAGACATACTTCATTAGGTGCTTGAGCTACGAAGCATTTGTGTTTTATCGTTTCGTCTTTGTCACTAGATTTTCTTCTTCGGGTGGTTTTTCTTTTATCTTGGGCTTTTAGTCTCTTTTTTAAAATATTCTTGAATTCTTTAACGACCTTTGCATATTCTACATCTTCACTTTTGGAGCTATAATCGTCATCATCGCTAAGTTCTTTTTCGATTGTTAACTTTATACACCCTTCTTGATTACTCTTGATATGAGCCATGGAGTTTTCGCCATCATTACCTTCACACAAAAGATTTGAACTAGTAGCACTTGTAATCATTTCAACTAAATACTTATCTACTATACTTTCATTTTCAACTATTTTGTATACAAGATTTTATTTGGCTTGATATTTCTCTTGATTAAAATTTAAAAGACTTTTCCACATGTCATTTGCCGTTTGACAAAAAAATATTCTTTCATATTCAATTCTTGGTAGAGCTTTGTATATAATCATTTTAGCTATATTATTTTTATCAAGCGATATTTTGAAACAATTATCTTGTTTTTCAAAAATGGTTTTTGTTAGTTGAAAATCACCAATTGAAATGATATGCCAAAGATCATAATCTATTAACTTCACATAACTTTCGAATCGTTTTTCCATTCAAGAAAACTTGTATTTTCAAAATATGGTGGTTTAAATGTCATGTTCCCTTCTAAATATTTTTCCAATTTCATAGATTGATTTCAAGTTTTAAAATACAATTTATTTTAAAAATCTTGTTTAACTTAGCTCTGATACCAATTGTGGAAAACTAGAAGAGGGGGGTTGAATAGTTTTCCATCATTTTTTAAATTTACAAAAACTTTGTTTACAAAATCTTTGATTCTAATTTTATGTGAGATCAATATATAATCACTAATGTATACTAATATCTACACATGAATATAAAAACAATATAGACAAGTAAATAAAGAGATAGAGATGGAAAGATCGCACCACAAGACAAAGGATTTATAGTGGTTCGGCTACGAAGCTCCTCTTCGTCGTACTCCACTCCCCGAGCACCTAACTCGAGAGTTTTCTTCACTATGTCAACAAGCTTCCTTATGGCGGAGAAAACCTTACACAACTTTGCTTACACCAATTAATGACACTAAGCTAGATGTCGAGTCCTAATAGTTGCTAGAACCAATCTCACACCACTAGTCACTACACAACTTCTTCACAACTTATGCACAACACTACTACTACACACCTTCTTACACATTCATTACTTCTTCTTCACAACTTTTATCCACAACTTCTATTCACGACTTATTTTCACTACCAATCACACCTAAATCTACCTATAACAAAACCTCTACTCCTTTACAAATGATTTACACAACTACTAACAATATACACAAATCTATAATACTTCTTAACAAGATGTTGGAGGAGTATTCTTCTCTTGCACTTTGAATGACGAGGGGTTGAATCACTTGAAAAAAAAAAACTTATAATCTTATGATCAAATGATTTAGAAATATGATTTGAAAGGATTGGGATAGAAAGTTTTAGTGCAAATGTGAGGAAAAATTACAGGAATGAACCTGTATTTATAGGCAAAGAATTCTGACAATAGGAGCCTGCCGGCCCCCTTAATTGTATGGCCGGCCCCATTTAAATTAAGGGGGCCGCCCCTTATAATTAAGGGTGCCTCCCACCTGTAACGGCCAAAATTCTTTGTCTTTTCTGGGGAAAGTTTATTTGGTGAAAATTTAACTGATTTTGATTAAAAATTTGAATTCATATATTTATTATGAATTAAACATTTTCCTTTAATTACCAAAAGTGTTTTTCTAAATATATAAAATGTTTATACCATTTTATATAATTTGTAATAATTAAATAAACCTTCCTTTGATTATAAAATGTATTAGGCATTTGTTTATTCATACCTTGAGTGATTAAGTTGGATATAATAATATTTTGTCACTTAATACTTATTTACGTAATAATTTTACGTTTAATGATTTAAGATTTTGTGATTGTCAAAACATAGGGATATCGATAAATATTAATAATGTTTTTAAGCATTATTTATATCAACAAAACACATTACATTAATTAAATTGTTCCTTATTTTCGTGAACACTACTACGTCACCAAACTCCAATTCCTTTTCTTCACACAAACAAGTCCAGTTATCTTGGTTCAACACGTACTCGGTAAGAACACCATCACCATTTGGATTCAGACGACTAACATGGACATTAAATACATCACCTTCACATCTAAACATTATTTCACCTTCATTCCTTAGACCAGCTAAAAAATCAGCACGAATAGTCTGAAGAAAAAACCCGTGGAAACACATTTGTGTCAACTCAAACACAGCAAACATTCATTAATACATATATGTTACACTCTGTACAAATAAGAAAAATCTTTTATTGCTCTCTAAAACACGTGACAACCACAAGTATATATAATATATTCATTTTATAAAAAGTGTATTCAAAACATAACATTTGTACCTGATTTATTCCTAATTCTTGGTAAGGTGTTACACGTGACTGAAACCGATAATAGCCTTGATATCCATCTCCATAACCTCCAATTTCTTTCCCATCGTTGTCATATCCTGTTATGTAAAATGAGTCGTCCCCTTCCTCTATAAAGTGCAGTACATTCACATGCTCATTCAAGTTCTCCGCAACAAACTCATCCCATCTGTTGCCTCTGATCTCATAAATTCCAAATCTTGATCTGAATACAGTAAATTTTTTCCGGTTTCTTGCTATCCCTGACAAGTACAAATACATGTTTCCAGTGTATGCCTCCTCTTCAAATACGTCAGGAAGTTGAAGCTCGTCAGGATACTCATTGTGGTTGATCAGTTGCACGACAAATTCAATCGGCATCTTCATACAAAAAACAACAAACTTAAATATTAAAGCACTTTTTAATCACCATATATACTATAATGTAATTTTCAGTAAACAACAACATTCACATTCATCCTTTGACTATTATATTGTATGAAACCGTACAACCAATTATATCTAAGAACATCATTCTTCCTCTCAATTTTTAACATTGTTCGATTTTAATAAAGAACTAATCCGTTTTATATTATGAACATTCATCCTCATCCTTAATATTATTACGAACTAATCTATAAAAAAAACATTACACAATTCATAAACTCCTTGACTCTTAATCAAACGACATACCGGCAGGTAAATGTAACTACAATATCATCCCTTTTATCTTTTTTTCCAATAATTCGTTTTAAAAAAATAATCATATCAGATAAGTCAACTTTTATACATCATACCAATCTAAACAATCTATCAAATCTACCTAAATCCAACACAACCAGTTTCATATCTATTATTGGATATATATTTCAATATCCCTAAAGTCATAGTGTAGCCATAATCTTAAACCCAAAATCCAATTTTAGGGTTCGTATAACTAGCTACATGCATAACATATTTACCAAACATATTAGTACATACTAATAAAAAAAATTACAATTATAGTAATAATCAACAACCACATGCATCGCATACTAAATATCAAATGATTCTAGGTCAAAAAACAAATAATTGGATGCCATCAATAACAGATACGTAATAATCAAATGTTAAAATGTAGATGGATTGTTAGAGCATCGACATAAGTATTGATCAAATTTATAAAAGCACAAAAATACTTACTGTTCCGAATAGGCAGAGAAGATGGAATGGGTGAAAGTGGTGATACTTGCGATTCCCAATGCGATAACTTAATGACCTAAACATCTATATATCTATCATAATTACAATTGTTTACAAAATTAGAGTGTAGACATTGGAGGTGCCAACCCACTTTAAACAAAGTAATGATTATACTGCATGAAACAAATTTTTTACTTAATATTAAATAAACAATTTTTAATTTATACCAATGTATTTTATTTATTTATAACAATGTATAGGATCTAATAAATTTTATAATATATAAATGATAAATTGGACCTTCATAAACAAATTCATTTATTTGTTATAGATTGGTATTAATTTCATTGTCATTGTACTATTATTCCTAAACCTCCATTGGAAAATATTAAATGGATTCTCAACACAATAAGTCATCGAAGACGATACTTTTGTTTTTTATTTTTTTTGTTTATTTTCTAATTGGAACGCTAAAAAAAATGCTCACACTTGAACAATAACTACATTTACTTAACAACATGCTAACATTATTGATACGTGGGAATTGCGCCCTCGCAACAGGTTTTACCTCTCAAGGGATCTTAAGAAGCTTACAACTCCCACCAGGCAGTGTACCTGATCGTGGTAGTATAGTATAGT
>JARVZY010000181.1:0-57032 GCA_030686995.1 Artemisia argyi
CCATTTTGGCTTAAAAAAAGCATCTGTAAAGCTAAAAAGCTCATAGAGAGCTTATTTTTTACTTTTGAAAAAACTGTTTTAACAAAAGTTACTTATAATTAGTAATAAAAAAGTTTTGTAAATAAGCTGTAACTCAGAGTTTGCACACTGAGTGACTCAGAGTTTGCACACAGGTTCCAAGCACCACCCAGTGCTTATTTGTGTCCTTTGCCTTGTTTCAAGTTGTTTTAGCTTAAGGTAGGTACAACTCATGTAGTTACAGCTTATTTAGCTTATTGTAGCTTATTTGTAGCTTATTTCCTTTTATAAATCCATTTTGGCTTAAAAAAAGCATCTGTAAAGCTAAAAAGCTCATAGAGAGCTTATTTTTTACTTTTGAAAAAACTGTTTTAACAAAAGTTACTTATAATTAGTAATAAAAAAAGTTTTGTAAATAAGCTGTAACTCAGAGTTTGCACACTGAGTGACTCAGAGTTTGCACACAGGTTCCAAGCACCACCCAGTGCTTATTTGTGTCCTTTGCCTTGTTTCAAGTTGTTTTAGCTTAAGGTAGGTACAACTCATGTAGTTACAGCTTATTTAGCTTATTGTAGCTTATTTGTAGCTTATTTCCTTTTATAAATCCATTTTGGCTTAAAAAAAGCATCTGTAAAGCTAAAAAGCTCATAGAGAGCTTATTTTTTACTTTTGAAAAAACTGTTTTTATAAAAGTTACTTATAATTAGTAATAAAAAAGTTTTGTAAAAAGAAAATCAAAAAAATTAAAATAAATGGAAAAATTGCAAAAAGTGGGGTTCGAACCTGGGACCTCAAGCATACATGCACAATACCACAACCCCCTTCCAATTGCTCTGGGGCACCAGTTCCGTTGTAATTGCATAATCTATATACTTAATATAGTCCTTGTTCCTTTTAGCTTATTTTTACAATTTAGCTTATTTAAATGCTTATCCGTACCATTTTCCCCCTCCTCATATTTTTCCTATGTTCCTTGTAACTTGTAACATTCCTAGTAATTTTCCCATAATTTTTACTCTTCACTAGGTAATTTTTAGAGTTAATTTTAATTAAATTACTTTAAATAAAAAAGCAAAAAATATGTTAGTTTTAGTGTTTAATTTTTATGCCAGATAACTTTTTATAATTTTTTTAACCTTTTATAAGTTTTCAAGCTTATGTAAAAATTACTTTTGCAATTTTGAATTTTTATTTCTAATCACTTCAAATTAGTGTTTAATTCATAAAAAATAAAATAAAAGTAAAAAAAATGAAATTATTTGTAGTCATCTATGACTTAAGAAAAATAATTTTGCATTTTGTGAACGTCCGATTTTTAATTCAAAATTTATAACAAGATATGATCTAGGTAAATTCAAATTTGAAACGTTTAAATTTCGTTTTTGTGTTGCCTTTCTTAGCATTTAGTCACACAAAGCATGGTTTTCGGAGTTTATTTAGTCACATACAACTAACCATCAAGTGACCAAAAGTGTTAATAAGTGTGACCATATGGTGTTGAAAATGAAGGAATGTATGGTTTGTGTGACTATAGATCATCCAATTGCCACATAAATTTGGTTTTTGTGTGGCCTTTACTAACATTTAGTCACACAAAGCATGTTTTTGAGAGTGTATTTAGTCACATACAACTAACCATCAAGTGACCAAAAGTGTTAATAAGTGTGACCATATGGTGTTGAAAATGAAGGAATGTATGGTTTGTGTGACTATAGATCATCCAATTGCCACATAAATTTGGTTTTTGTGTGGCCTTTACTAACATTTAGTCACACAAAGCATGTTTTTGGGAGTGTATTTAGTCACATACAACTAACCATCAAGTGACCAAAAGTGTTAATAAGTGTGACCATATGGTGTTGAAAGTGAAGGAATGTGTATTTTGTGTGACTATTGATCATCCACTTGCCACATGAATTTGGTTTTTGTGTGGCCTTTGGTAACATTTAGTCACACAAAGCATGATTTTGGGAGTGTATTTACTCACATACAACTAACCATCAAGTGACCAAAAGTGTTAATACGTGTGACCATATGGTGTTGAAAATGAAGGAATGTATGGTTTGTGTGACTATAGATCATCCAATTGCCACATAAATTTGGTTTTTGTGTGGCCTTTACTAACATTTAGTCACACAAAGCATGTTTTTGAGAGTGTATTTAGTCACATACAACTAACCATCAAGTGACCAAAAGTGTTAATAAGTGTGACCATATGGTGTTGAAAATGAAGGAATGTATGGTTTGTGTGACTATAGATCATCCAATGGCCACATAAATTTGGTTTTTGTGTGGCCTTTACTAGCATTTAGTCACATAAAGCATGTTTTTGAGAGTGTATTTAGTCACATACAACTAACCATCAAGTGACCAAAAGTGTTAATAAGTGTGACCATATGGTGTTGAAAATGAAGGAATGTATGGTTTGTGTGACTATAGATCATCCAATGGCCACATAAATTTGGTTTTTGTGTGGCCTTTACTAGCATTTAGTCACACAAAGCATGTTTTTGAGAGTGTATTTAGTCACATACAACTAACCATCAAGTGACCAAAAGTGTTAATAAGTGTGACCATATGGTGTTGAAAATGAAGGAATGTATGGTTTGTGTGACTATAGATCATCCAATTGCCACATAAAGTTGGTTTTTGTGTGGCCTTTACTAACATTTAGTCACACAAAGCATGATTTTGGGAGTGTATTTACTCACATACAACTAACCATCAAGTGACCAAAAGTGTTAATACGTGTGACCATATGGTGTTGAAAATGAAGGAATGTATGGTTTGTGTGACTATAGATCATCCAATTGCCACATAAATTTGGTTTTTGTGTGGCCTTTACTAACATTTAGTCACACAAAGCATGTTTTTGAGAGTGTATTTAGTCACATACAACTAACCATCAAGTGACCAAAAGTGTTAATAAGTGTGACCATATGGTGTTGAAAATGAAGGAATGTATGGTTTGTGTGACTATAGATCATCCAATTGCCACATAAAGTTGGTTTTTGTGTGGCCTTTACTAACATTTAGTCACACAAAGCATGTTTTTGAGAGTGTATTTAGTCACATACAACTAACCATCAAGTGACCAAAAGTGTTAATAAGTGTGACCATAAGGTGTTGAAAATGAAGGAATGTATGGTTTGTGTGACTATAGATCATCCAATTGCCACATAAATTTGGTTTTTGTGTGGCCTTTACTAACATTTAGTCACACAAAGCATGTTTTTGGGAGTGTATTTAGTCACATACAACTAACCATCAAGTGACCAAAAGTGTTAACAAGTGTGACCATATGGTGTTGAAAGTGAAGGAATGTGTATTTTGTGTGACTATTGATCATCCACTTGCCACATGAATTTGGTTTTTGTGTGACCTTTGTTAACATTTAGTCACACAAATCATGTTTTGGCTACACTTAAATAATGTGTGACAAACTGTTTGGTGTGACTATATGTACTGGATTTTGGCTACACTTAAATAATGTGTGACAAACTGTTTTGTGTGACCGTATATGGCATTTGGTCATACTATTAGAAGCAAGTGTGACTATAAGTTTTGTGTGACCATATATGGCATCAAGGTTACTTGTATTTGTCACATGTTCCAAATGCATATGTGACTAAATGATCTGGAACAAAATCACCAGTTACGTTTAGTCACATAAGGGTCGATTGTGTGGCAATAGAGGTCTTATGGTCACACATTCGAAATGCTCATGTGTGACTAATTCGTAAATGCTGTCAATTTTCCTACCTTCAGCCACACATATATTTGAATGTGTGGCTGTTCCAAATCGACCGTGTGTGACCATAGGTCGTTTTTGGCCTAGTGGTACTGATGAACAATGAGCTTTCAAAGCTTTAACATGATAAGTAAACACTAAATTGTGCTTATAGAAGATTGAGAACAAATTTTGAAACTATTTTTTTTATATATTTTTTTATTTTTTCTGATTTTTTTTTTATTATTTTCTATATTTGAAGATAACTTGACTGAATTGAGAAGAAAACTAGTTTAAGCTATTTCTGAAAACTTTTAGAGTTTAGAAAACAATTTAAGAAGAATCTAATTGATATTAAGCTAATAATAAGCTAATATGGAAAACAGAATAAGCAATGTAGATGGATAATAAGCTGTAAAATTAAAGAAGTAAACTCAATTTTATTAAAAAGCTAAATGAACTTATTACAATGGCTAATCTAAATACAATTCTGCAGCATAACACTACCTAAAAATCTACATACACAGAACTAGAAATGAACACCTATTTATAGATGAGGTGAGAAGGTTGGGTCTTCAAATGCCAAGCTGGCAATCCGTGCCTCATTGTGTTTCTTCTCCTCTACTAATAGCCCTCAGATGAGATTTGTGTTTCTTTGATCATTCCTCAACCCTTGGATCACAATAAGTGATGTGTATCAACCAATGAGTAGCCACCACATGTCCCATTCGTGTATGTTATTCTTTTTCCGTGTCAGAGGCTTCTGGAAGGCGAATCCAATGAGTGAATATGAGGTGTTAGCTCCAATAGCCGCCTGCCAAGTGTCCATGTGACTATCACTCACACTTATTGATACTTCCTGTGCACGTGGGATTACTTCTAGATGAACCAATGATTGGTAATTGATGGCTAGGTGAAGTGGCTTGAAGTGGCTCGAGTCAATTGAATTATTTGTGCAATTTAGGGTTCATGTGTAGTTTGGAGTTTCTGGAAAAATTGGGGAAATAAGGGGAAAAAGGTACGGGTTAGGTTTTATTATTTTCATTTTGACTTTGGGTAAAACCTTGACCGGGTTTAAAAATTGGGTGGACCGGGTAATGTGGGCTTGGGCCTTTGATATATTATGGTGGATATGGACTCAAATATCATGGACCAGGCTTAATAGTTATTGAATTTCAGCTTTTTGATATCAAAGTTGCAAGGACCAAAAATGTAGAATATGAAAATGCAAGGGCTGATTTTGTCAATCTTCTCAAAATATGTCTCAGGGACTAATCTTGCAAATCTTGAATAAATGAAGGATGAAACTGACTTTTGGATCCCCGGCTTTGACTCTTTAACCAACTTCAACTCTCGTGCTTGTTTTCCGGTTTTCTTGTGATTTTTCATCTTTTTGTGATTTATCCGTACCTGCATATCACAAACACAAAAACACACGTTTTCTTTGCATTTGTTAGCTCAAATAGTCGTTTTGGGTTGGTATTTGGTCAAATAATAGTGAGTGAATAAGCACTCACCATATGTTGAGGTGGAAAAATGGGAGGGTGGGGCCGATTTGATAGCGGGCAAATTTTAGTACATGTTGAACCGGGTCAGACCTATAAATAGTTTTTTAGCTTTTTTATTGAATTTTAATAAATATTCAATGTTAAATCATTGCAGCAAAGTGTGTATTTTGTTTTAATAAATTTTTTTATGAGGTTTATGTAAAATACATTTTGCACGACTTTGACTCGTTTTCATCTAACATATGGTTTGGTTAGGTTTTTGCTAACCGAATATGAAAATTCAATGTTAAATCATTGCATATCAATCTAATTTGTTTTAATATAAAGATTTATGAGGTTTACATTGAATACACTTTGGGCGTCTTTGACCCGTTTTCATCTAAAAATATGGTTTGGTTAGGTTTTTGCTAACCGAAAATGAATATTCAATGTGAGATCATTGCAGTATCAATCTAATGTGTTTTATTATAAAGATTTATGAGGTTTACGTTGAATACACTATAGGGCCGGTTGACCCGTCAAAGCGACTGCTGCTGAGACTGGTGTTGCGGGGTGAATGCATGTGCACCGTATTCGTTTATGGTTGCTACGAAGAATTCAGATTGCCATAACATTCCGACTGGTGGAGCTCATGTTAAGATAAAGTTTTCACCTAGGGTGTGTGTTGGAGGGTCCGATCAGGAAGGGATTGTTAAGGATATGGTAATTGGAGTAATATGTCGAGTGTTATGGGAGGCCAACCGTGGGAAGCCCGTATCCGGCTTTTTAATTTTAGCGCAAGTATGTAATGTATGTGATCTTTTTGGTCTTTATTGTTTCTAAATTGAATTATGCTTACTGTTTAATTCTTGTATGAACTTTTAAAAAACATACAAAGGAAACGAAAATAAAAGTTCATGTTATCATCTTATTTAATATCTTTTTGTCCTAATCTTCTTATTTCCACCATTAAAAATCAAGTTTTGCACATTCGGTGAATTTTTCTTTTACGACTAGAAATTGCGATCCGACTAATCCCAGGGACTGCCCTTTTTGGATAGCCGGAGTCGGCACAGCCGCACAGGTGAACCTCCGTGTCCAATGAGAGTTTAATTTTCTCCTCAGGGTTCGAACCCAAGACCTCTAAGAACTTTCGTCCTAAGAGCCTAAGCCCTTACCACTGGGTCACCTCATTAGTTTGGGTTAAATGTTTTGTACACAAGACTGTGTTTCATTTGAGAGTACATCCATTAATCAATTTTGAGAATATACAATTTATTTGTTTCTGTATTCGTATGTGTTTCATTTGAGAGTACATCCATTAATCAATTTTGAGAAACCTTATACAATTTATTTGTTTCTGTATTCGTATTTGTTTGAGATTTTGCTATAAAGTTTTCATTTTTTGATATTTAGAAGTGTCTATCCATATTTATTATCACTAAAAATATCAACTACCCAACTTATAAAAATCATTTCTTCATTAAGGTATTTCTTACAACCAGGAACAGAACCAGGGGGTTTCGTATGTGCCGGGACACCTATGGATATTTCTATTTAGTGTTAATTTTTGAAGAAAAAAAAAACATTAGTTTTTCCTAAATGTGTCTAAAATGCTCCCACATTACCTAAAGCTCATGATAGACGATTTGATAATGTGACTTCATATCCATTGTAAATAGCACTAAGTATCTATTCAATTTGTTGATATTAAATAATGCATAATTTTTTCCGATCATATCTTACATATTATTGTAATTTGGAACAAGAACTACTTAAGTGTTTGAGATATCTCACGTATTATTGTAGTTTGGAACACGGACTACTCAAGTGTTTGATGTTGGACGGATACTTCTGCTCTTCAAAACTTTTTTGATCAGTTGGAGAAGACGATACATGCATGTTTATTATTTTCATACTTACAAACCAAATTGTTTATAGTACCATTGACACATTATTTATTATTCTTTAATGACGTAACATATTTACGTTCTTTGTTGTTTATTAATTTAGTCACACACGTATATCCTTGATGAATAATTTCTTAAAAAACCCCGTGAATCACCTTCAAGAGCCAAGGGCAATCCGTTTAAAAAGTTGGTTGGTACCTGTCACGTCTGATTTCACACATGGACAATTATATGTGGCTCTTTAGCGTGTCAAAAGCAAAAAAGGTTTGAAGGTTGTTGTTTCTGATGTGGTTTTTCCTTACTTTGTTTACACCAACAAACTTTTTTTTTTTTTGCACGATCTCATCTAAAAGCCCGTCAATTTAACGGGTCTATAAGCTAGTTTTTAATATGTTACACATAAAAGGATAAAGTGGCAAGTATTATGATTTTTAAAATGATTAGCCTTAATTTTTTACACTAAAAGTTTCTGCTCAAATATGAGCGAATTTTGACAGAAAATTTTACACCTAAACTATTTTCTCTATACTCTTTTTTTTCTTTGAGAAATTTAGAACCACAAACATTTTACAAAAAGATATACACAAAATAAACATGGATTTTTATTTGTGAATGTATGTAAGACAGACAATAACACAAATTAGAGGATACGCCGTTGTGTGTATATTTTCTTTTAGATGTTTTGTTGTTCTATCATTTCTTTTGGTTCTTGATTTTTCTATCAATCCGTAAACACAACTTTTAAATTTTCTTTCAGCTCAATAAAATGGAATAAAATAAAATAAAGGGCAAATAATTAAAGAAATGTATCATACTTACCATCATTTCATTTTTTGGCGGGTAGCGAACAATTTTTTTTTTTTTTTTTTTTTTTGAGTACTTTTCTTTCAAATTCATCCTTTTTAGAGTACTATGTGACATTTTTAACTTTCGGGGAAAAAATTTTCTATTAGCTAAAATGGGCAAAAATGACCAAAAATTTCACAAAATACTTTAAAAAGATGAATTTGAAAGAAAATTAACCACAAAAGCTATAAAATTTGTTCGCTGCCCACAAGAAAAAATAGTAGCATGTATTATATTTTTTATAATTATTTGCCCTAAAATAAGATCATTTTTTTTCACTTCTCTTCTTTACTCTTCTTTATCCTTTGCATCTTTATCCTTTGGCTTTTATTCTTAAAAAAACTCGAGAACACAATATCTCATTTTATTTTATTTTTTAATGCCTTTTTTGTGACATTTTTTGTAGTGGCGCCTTAAAATTTGAGTTATACAATTAAAAATTAATTATGCTATTAAAGTTTTAAATATGCAATTTTCAACTTACAATATTTATATTGATAGCAACCCATTCTATTTTTATTTTTTATTTCAAATTTCGTTTACACGATTATTAAATGAACTTTAAATAAGAAAAGTGGGATGTAAAAAAGATGGGATACGTGGCTGTTTAGCGTTGGAAGACAGCTAAGATGAAAATAATCGATGCAGAAAGCAATTGATGAATCATTTACCACCACGCCGGAAATTTATGTTTGTGAATGTGACAGTTGATATATTAAATGTGGCTATATTTTGCTTAGGCCACCCGTAATAATAAGGTTGGAGACGTGTACCACGCCAATGTGTCACCCTTTAGTCGCATCGATCTTTATTTGCTTCACCCTCGCAAAACGGTCTTGGTGCATTTGAGGAAAACTCGATCATCTAAACGACCGAGTGGTGAGAGTTTTAGTTTTGTGTGTGTGTGATTTTGGTTTTGGTGCATATATTTGTGTTTAAGCCAGATATATTTTGATAGTGAAATTAGTCGTAAAAAGATAAAGTGGATGTGACGCTGATAAAGTTGGTTGTGATACTCTCATATCACGTGTAGCCTAATAGTGGTATTCCATCATTTCAAATATCATTTAACCGCCGATTAAAATTTTGCTTAGTTTTCTTCCCATTCCAGATATATTTTGCAACATTTCCTTTCTATCATATAAATAACCAACTAGGGAGTGACAAATTTATGACTCTAATTTCATAAGTGTGTAAGGTTTACTTTCTAATCATCTTTAGTACATCCAACATTTAATTAAGCAGTCGCGCGGCATCAACCGATTTAGGACTTTAGGTCAGTGGGATAGTGAGGGCAAACCCTATGATCAGTTAGTCAATACCACAAAATCAGAAAGCATAGTTACCACTTACCAATAGAAAAACACCATATCATTTAGTCGTTTAACAACGAACAACATGTGTAGTCATTGTTTGAGTATTTTTGCTTGTATATTAATTACTAGTTATAATACCCGCACACGCGCGGGTTTTTTTAAAATTTTTTGAAATAATTATTTAAAATTTTTAATCCTATTGTTAATTGCATCTTATCTATATTTTTTGTATTTATCTTCTACTTGTGTTGTGGATAAATATAAAATAAATAATTTTTTTTTAAATATCTTATCTATATTTTTTGTATTTATCTTCTACTTGTGTTATGGATAAATATAAAATATTACCTAATAAAAAAATTATCTTTTTTTAATAAAATTATTACTAAATTAGGTATGAATTGATTTTTTTGAAATGCAAAATTCCAATAAGGATTTTATTTTATTATATAAAAGATGTGTATTATCTTTGGCAATATTTTGTGGCATCAAAGTTATTCCGGCTTCCTTTCTCGTAACGAATAACTAGTCAATTGAATGTTTGGTGTGGACTTCAAGCAACAGTGGTGTTTGATTAATCTTGATGTTGTACTTTTCCCGCATAACATTGTAAATTCACACATGTTATAAAAGTTTGTGGAAAAAAAAAATTAAAAAAAAAAAAAAAAAAAAAAAAAAAAAAAAAAAATCTCTAAGATGATCTGTAAAAAGGTTAGTTTTGTTCATAAGATAGGTTGAAACTTAAACTCATTCTTGAAATGTTGGATCAAATTGCATTTCTCAAAATAGTTGAAATTGTACCATCTCATCTTGATAGCCCATCACTCACTTATCATATACTATGCGAAAAGTGAAAAATGGCAACATATAATGTAAAGTTACTAGAAGCTCAACTTGCTCAAAGCACATTTGACTTTGTAAAATCCATATTTTTTTTGTTGTGCGTACACACCCAAAGTGTGTGTTTTAGTATGTGTTTTACGTGTGTTTTTGTGCCTGGCTATTAAAGAAGGGACACGTTGCCATGAAGATTAACACAGGACGGCCACCGAATCACATTGACTTCCTCTTTTGTTTCTTGTCTTCTTTCACTTGTATATTTCTCACTCTATATAAATACCAAGTACTCCCGGCTTTATGGACCTACATCTCTTTCTCTTTGTAGCATCCTCTCTATATAAATCTATTTTCAGAAAGAAACTTACACATACATCACATACACAGCTTGGACTACTATCATGGGAAGATCACCTTGTTGTGAAAAGAATGGCCTAAAAAAAGGTCCATGGACCGCAGAAGAAGATCAAAAACTTATTGATTACATTCAAAAGAATGGTTATGGAAATTGGAGAACTCTCCCCAAGAATGCTGGTAAGTTCTTGATGAATCTTTGGCATATCGATTAGCACGTGCATAGCATGTCTCTATGAGTACTAATCGTTTTTCGGCTATATTTGATTGTGTGTAGGTTTGCAAAGGTGTGGAAAGAGTTGCAGGTTAAGATGGACTAATTATCTTAGGCCTGATATCAAAAGAGGAAGGTTTTCTTTTGAAGAGGAGGAGACAATAATTCAACTACACAGTGTTTTGGGGAACAAGTAAGTCAACTTCTTTGATTGATTTTCATTTGATTAATCATTTTATATAAATTTAAAAGATTAGGTTTTGTTTAATGTATTATATTGGAATTAAATAAGTTTAATTAGTTGAAGATTTTAAATTTTGGTTTCGAGTTTTCTAACCATTTGGTTTTTTTTCGACAGATGGTCCGCTATTGCAGCTCGTTTACCTGGAAGAACTGATAACGAAATCAAGAATTACTGGAACACTCACATTAGGAAAAGACTTCTTCGAATGGGAATTGATCCAGTCACTCACAATCCTAGACTTGATCTACTTGATATCTCATCCATTTTGAGCTCATCTTTCTATAGCTCGTCTAACTCAAATATGTTCGGGGTTCAGCCTATTGTAAACCCCGAACTGTTGAGGTTAGCTGCTTCACTCCTCTCGTCACAACGCAATAATCCAAACCCTAATTATGCTCAACAAAATGGACAAGAAAACCAATTTGGAAACCCTCATCAAGTTCAAGAAAATCATCTAGTCCAGCTTCAAAATCAAGATCACCAAACCCTAATTCAAGAAATCCCTAGTTGTGCCCCATTGAGCGACCCGAGTTGTGTTCCGTTTTCTAGTGAATGTGCCCAACTTATGGAACCAAATGTAAACCAACTTCCATCAAGTTATTCACATTTTAACACGCAAAGTACTTGCCAATTAAATGATTGGCAAAACAATCTTGATAACTTTATCGCGATGGATAACTATGGTTACCAGTCGAATTTGACTTCTAGTGACTACGATTTCACCTCACAAATATCGAACTTATCAACGCCTTCATCAAGTCCAGCTCCACTAAACTCAAACTCAAATTCGACTAATTACATCAACGGAAGCAGCACAGAAGACGAACGAGAAATCAGCTATTGCGGAAACTTGTTCAAATATGAATATCAAGATATCTTGGATTCTAATGTCTTTATGTAATTTTATGAATATATTGTGATTTGGATCCAACTATATGAGCATAGTCAAAAGGTTCTTTTGTTTTTTAATCAACTACGGAGTAGTTTTTTTCTTCAATAATAACGTAATGAATGTTTCCATTATTGTTGTCATTAGTTTGAACTATTTCTGATTGATTGTTTTGTCAATTATAGATCATATACACTAATTCCACATAAAATAATAAAAATTCCGAATGAAAAACTCATTTTTGGTAGAAAAAAATAGTTATATTAGACCAATGTCTTGTCTTGAGAGAGTTGACTATACATGCATGGCGATCTTGACAGATGTACGTTCACATATTATACGATTATATTTTATGGCATCTATTGTCCCACCATATTTAATCAAACTTCTTCTTTATTCATCCAAAAATATTGATTTGACATATATTTTTATGATCTATAAACTTTTATGTTTTTATTTATAACTTACACATCACGACCAAATTATGTAATCTTAAAAAAAACATTTATTCAAGGCCAAAAAATATTAATAGCGCGCGAATATTTAGCTTAAAATAATATTTATGTAGTTGAAAATAAAAAGTTTGTCCGTACGATAGTTATTTTTAAAAAATAATGATTTTCAATAATTGCAAACCACGACAACGGGGTTTTCGTAAATGAAAAACAAAAACTATTTTTTTTTTTTTTTTCGTAATCCCCATCACACTATAAACTATGTCCAACGTACTAAAGATCATTAAAATACAATTTTTCTTCCAGAAAAAGCTAACGTATTTGAATTATTTCAACTTTAATTTATTCGTTCGTATAAACTAGTGTTTAAGATAATCAAAAATTATCTTTGAATCTATTTTATTATTTAGATCAACTCAGGTATCAGTCATGTTTACATTGATTTCATTTGGTATAAACGAAACTAGCAAACAAATTTGTGGTCTTGTTTACATGCATCGATTTCATTGCGGAAATAAAAACTAACAAGTTAATTCTAGTCATTTTGTATAGGTCATTAAAATGTTCGTAAGTTTTTTTCTTGTGTTAAAAAATTTACAATCTTATAAAGAATTCTTTCTGAAATGATTTAATCACCATGAATGTTTACGGATTTGTTGGCTAACAACTTAAATTAACTAAACCTAGTTAATGGACACGTCTCATGTTCTTACACTGCACTATCAACTAATAGAACTTGAAAACGTATCATATATAGATATACTTTAGCTATATGTTCTTAGGTTAATAAATATCCCATTTAAGAGCATGGTTAATTTTGTCAAACCGTGTCATTTTCTTTATACGTAAGCAATCATACTAACTAATAGAGGTAGCCAAATGATCAAAGTGGATAAGTTGGGTGAGCTGAGGATACTAAGTTTTTGAAAAACTTTAAAAAACCGACTATATCGATTTACCCCTACGTATCGTCCGAAGAACAATATGTGTAAGTATCTATACGTATACGTCCAACCGTAAGAACCATTATGCTCGTTATTCGTTAAGAATATTGCATGCTTGAGTCGAGTTGGCAACACTTGTTTTTCCAACGAAATTATTGAATCAAAAACTGTCATTTCAAGTGATGAATTGGGTTGGAAAACAGGAAAACCAAATTATTGTATCATTAAAGACTTTGTCACTTTACAAAAAAAGTGTCATTTCATAGAAGAAGTGATAAAGTAAACAATGATCACAACACTCCAAACAATTTTCTTTTCAAAAACATTTTCCCAAAGGGAATTCACACACAAACAAAAATAAAATAATTTTTTTGAACGAAACAAAATAAAATAATTAACAATTTGGTTTCTTATTTCCCAACAGTCAAACTCCGGCGATTTGGCACCGTACCATCGGCCACCGGCCGGACACCTATACCTTACACCTGTCCTCTTTTAAGGTAACTTTTTTTGTACGTAAAGATTGAAAAGGTAAGATATAACTTTGTCATGTGTTGTGTTGTTTACTTTTAATGAGTGAGAATTGCTTGGATATCCTTGTGAATATGGTAAGTGATGCTTTGAGTCCTTCTATGAGAAAACAAGCCTTTACTAACTTGATATGAACAAGTTAAAAACCAGACTCTAGCAAGAAGCTAGATGATGAGGTTAGGTGTAACTTGAGTAATACGAAGAAAAAACAAAAGAAAAGTGAAATAATATAAACACTTAAATATGCATATGAAAATTTAAATGATTCGCATAACATAACTATTTATGTTACATATAAACTTGTGAACGTGTTAGACTTGACATATTTGTTAGCGACCATGAGTTTAAACTTTGCATGCTTAAGTTTGACTGTATGTCGATAATGAAAGCTTGATCAATAACAGATACATAACAAGAAATATCCGCTTAACTAAATCTACTTATATACGGAGTAGTTAACTTGGTCTTCCTTGAAAAGGAATTGTCTTAATTAGTAAACACCTATGGTGCGTTTGGTATGCTGGAAGGAATGACAATAGGTATGAGTTTGATAGTACTCAATTATGAAATGTTAGAATATTAGTGTGTAATAGTTAGGATAAAGTTCCTAACATCCTCAATTGTAGAATCCTTGTTCATCAAGGATTATGTTTCTCTCCCCTCATTTTTTATAAATAGGGATGAGGGGGTGATGTTTTATTTGTACATTCTTTTCTTGCTCACGTTTAATAAACGTTTGAGTGTAAAATATCTCGTGTGTGTTGGTGCCACTCGGCATTAAGGGATCATAACCCTTTGCCGAGGTCTTGTTGGAGTAGTTCTTGATTCGTGGTTCCGCTTTAGAAACCGGTTTGTTGAATTTCTTCCAACAATTGGTATCGGAGCCTGGTTCGAGAAGAACGAATCACACAACGTGGATAGAGCTAAAACAAGAGAAACGAGTGAACCGGGTTTGGTTCGTCGGTTACTACGCAGTTGTGGGAGAATTGGCGCCGCGGGTTCGTTAACCGTTGGATTTCTACGAAATTCGAACCATAGGTTGAAGACATATAGATCTAGGATATCATCGGAGGGATCTTGCATCGGAGCTACCAGGAAAGAGATATAGGTTGTCGAATTTTCTGGTTTGGTTGTTGTGTTCTTTGTCGTTTTTGGTTATTGTTTGGCTATCGTCGTGTAGATTACACGGTTCAAGGTTTCTAGGTTTTCGAGTCAAGATTACTTGGGCAACAAGGTTATTGAAGTTGTCTTGCAAGGAGGTGGATCGATTCTCCTAGGGTTATGGGAAATCATTTTCTTTTGTCACAAGGTTCTTGGAGTTTCGGTTTTGAGCTTCAAAGGTGACAAGGTTTTGCAAGAAGTTTCAACTTCAAGTTTTCGGTTTCTTGAAATTCAAGTCTTGGTGGTTCTTGGAAGACAAGTAAGGTTTAGCTTTGTCTTGGGATTCAAGAAAAGTGATTACTTGGAGTACAAGGTATATCAAGGTTGTAGACTTGAGGTGGAAAGATCGAAGCTTTAGGGTTTTTCTAAAGGTTAGTAGATCAATTATTACTAGAAAGCGGGTTTAGCACACGGCTTGCGAGACTTGTTGGTAAAGTTGGTTAAAAAGCAACTTGACAAGGTTTGTAGCAAGGTTAAAGAAGAATGGCTAGTATGAATACTAGGTTAAACATTGATAAGCTCGATGGGAATGTTGTACAAAAGCATGGAGGTTCAAAACAAGTTGGATTCAAACAACTTGGTCAAAAACAAGTTGGGTTCAAGCAACTTGGTCTTGGTGTTAAAACAAGGGTCCATGGAGTACATGTTCAAAAGCGTATTTGGTTTGAGGTGGAACTGCAGGGAGCTCAGGAAAATCGTGAAGCTGAGGTAATTCAGGAGAGTAACGATCATGCTGCAGTGGCTCAAAGAAAGTTGAAGGTTAAACAACTTGAAGGAAAGACAAACACAGACTGCTTGGAAAATGATCAGGAAAAGGTACACCTTGGTGCAAAGGTGGGGGCGGACATTACGGTAACCAGGGTACCTGGTCAAGAGGGTGCAGAGGGTAATGTTGCTGAAAGGTATAGAGGTGACAGTAATATGGCTGCTTTAGGAGTTGCTGCAGTGATTAAAGAATATGCACATGAGTCATTGACTTTCAGGGATGTAGTTGCTTGTGAGGTAATTTCCAAGTGGATAGCTGTAGTGAAAGAAGATATGGATACTCGGTATAGTATGTGTTTGCTCAGCAACGGTTTCAGGCGAAGCAGTGACGACAGTAAAATATATTACTTGAAGTATGCACCAGGTATGTTCATATATCTATTCCTCTATATAGATTATATGTGGTTTACTTGCGAAAGCAAGGCTGAGATCTGGGTTACCAAGGGTTTGCTGGATGAAGCAAAGGAAATTATACTTGGTATGGGGATCTTTAGGACTCAGAGTGGTAATACTCTGAGGGTGTCACGATTCAGGTTTTCCAACGGGATGTCGGTTCGGATATTGTTGGGGGGACACTCTACGCTGTCGTTAGAGGATGGTCTATCAAGGAATCGTGATGAAGAAAAGATGAGTAAGGAGTCATGTATATATGTAGTTGGAAGTCATAAGTATCAAGTTGTATGCATGAGACCTAACATAGCATCTACAGATGTGGGAATGTTGGATAGGTTTGATCGTGGATTACAGACAGACGTACAGGCTTTTGTGGATTATGACTACGCCATGGGTAGATCAATCACAATGTACATTTATGATACAGGAATGTGCTGTGAGTTGGGAAGCTATGTTGCGGCACATGATGACTTTGTTAACAACTGAAGTGGAGTATATGACACTTGCTGGAGAATTGAAGGAGGATACATGGCTAAAGGGACTCTCTACAGAGTTAGGATTTGAGCTAAGGTTAGTAGCGGGTATTGCTACTGGTGCCTTGACGAAGGCGGTCCCCGGTCCGAGGTTCCAGCACTGGTTGAAGCTGCTGCGTATCGGAGAAGGCTAATTATTACCACTAAAGTGGAAATTGTTAGAATATTAGTGTGTAATAGTTAGGATAAAATTCCTAACCTCCTCAATTGTAGAATCCTTGTTCATCAAGGATTAGGTTTCTCCCCCCTCATTCTTTATAAATAGGGATGAGGGGGTGATGTTTTATTTGTACCTTCTTTTCTTGCTCACGTTTAATAAACGTTTGAGTGTAAAATATCTCGTGTGTGTTGGTGCCACTCGGCATTAAGGGATCATAACCCTTTGCTAAGGTCTTGTTGGAGTAGTTCTTGATTCGTGGTTCCGCTTTAGAAACCGGTTTGTTGGATTTCTCCCAACATGAAAGTTTCATTCCTCACTCTCTAGCCATATATGGAGTATGAAAAATAATGGACTTTCATAGTCATAGTTGTGGGCCCAGGCACCCTAAACAAACACCAACTATCACTTTCATAGTGGGATAGTTGATTCCCAGGAATGGGTACCAAACGCACCCCTAATACTTTTGGTTGCATAGGAAGTGTATTTTGTAACAAAAATGATTAAACAAACTAAGAGCCCAAATGGGAGCTCTCGGTATCATGGGCGGTTTTGGGCCAGCGCACCATCAGCTATCAAGCCGGAGCCCAACCCATTAAGGGGCACTAAAATTTTTTATACCCATTATTAGGGGTGTTCACGGTTCGGTTAATTAACCGAATAAACCGAAAACCGAACCGAACCGAACCGAAATAAAACCAAACCGAACATATAACCGAATCGAACTTGTTAAAACCGAACCGAACCGAATTAAAAATTCGGTTTTCGGTTTGGATATGGGTTTAGCTATCTGAACCGAAAACCGAACCGAAAACCGAATTTATATAAATATATATATTTTTTATATATTTATATTATTTTAAATATAAAAAATATCCTTTAAAATTTTATAATAATATAAAAAAACACATTTTTATGCTTGAAATATTTTTTTTGCCAAAAATATATATAATTAAAGTAAAAAAAAATATAAATAGTGTAATTTAAATAAAAAGTTCGGTTTTCGGTTTTGACCCATAACCGAACCGAACTTCGGTTCGGTTCGGTTATAGATATTTTCGGTTCGGTTCGGTTTTCGGTTATGACCCAAAAATTTTTTTTAACCGAACAACCCGAACCGAATAAACCGATTAACCGATAACCGAACCGATGAACACCCCTACCCATTATATCTATTAGGCCCAACCCAAGGTTTACTTAAATGTATTTTATTTTGTAGAAGTAATACCATTGTTGCAAGAATGATTTTTGTTCGTATTTTTGGCTTTTCATATTTGATTTTGGTTTATTGATATTATAATATAGGGGCACTTTTTTTTTTTCTTTTTCTTTTTTTTTTCGTGTCGGGCCTTTTTATTTATTTATTTATTTTTTATTTTTATTTTTTTTGACGTTCTCAGCACCGCCTCTTCTCGGTATTGTGGCACAAACCAGGCGCCATTCACATGTGGCTAGCCAAATGTCATCGCCGTTCAGGTGCTACCACCCCCCTCCTCCGGCACCAATTCTGACGTGAGCACACTTGCGCCGCGCCAGTTTGCTTTTCCTCTATTTTTTTAAGTAGCCATTGGATTGGGAATAACGGTTAGAAATTTGTTTTTTTTATCTTACTGTTAAAACAAATAAAATTTTAAAACGTTTATTTATATTTTACGATCTTCTAATGTTTTGTCGATAAAAAATGTAAAATCATTTTAGCAAGATATATAAAATACGTAACGCTTTGAGCCAAAAGTTTACTAACTCATTTAATCAAATAAATAAACCTTAAACATATTTAGTTAACAAGTTTACATAAAACCAAAATCATTTTATAAAAACACTTAAGTAACTTAGTTACTTACATTTTATAAAATACATGTTACTTGTAAATTAAATAGGAAAGACTTGGACTATCCATAACCCAAAAGCCAAGTCCATAACCCAGAACCCATGGAGCTTGATCTATAACCCATAACTCATTTGCATGACATCATGCATGATTTCATAATGGGTAAAACCCTCCATGACCCAAAGTCCATAACCCATAACCCAAAGTCCATAACCCATGACCCATTATGTCTTTGACATCATTCATGACATCACATGAACCATAGATCATAACCCATAACCCAAAACCCGGAAATGTAACTCAAAATCTGAACTGTTGATACCAGATAGCCGGATCCTTGGGTTTTGTCGTGTCGGATCATTTTGGGAAGGGATCCGCCGGATCCGGGTGAACAGTACTCAGAATTGCCTATAAATAGTGAGTCATTTCTCTGTTATCCCTCACCCCTTTTAGACATATCTTCTCTATATGTTCTAAACTCTCTAACCTCAGATCCAAGGATCTTTCTATTTAGTCTTTCTTTGTGATCCTTTAGGTTCCTTCTAAAAGGCGAGATCACGACCTCTCGAAGACTTGCAAGCTCGTGAAATGAGTTACTAGGATTCTTCATTTCCAAGATAACAGAAGTGCATCTAGTTCTTTCTTTCTCTCAAAGGGTGTTGTAGATGTGTTGAGTCGTTAGGTGTAAAAAGGGACGTTGGTTCCTTTAGTCATGTTGTGCTAGTTGTATTGGTTTAGTCCGCCGTGCTAAGGACTCGGTATCTAGCCTTGTACCAGATAAAGTGTAGGCGACGAAGGTTTGGCTCTATCTCGTGGAAGAGCTCAGTATTTAGCATTGTACCAGATAAAGTGTAAGCGACATTATAAAGGCTTCTCCGCTGGTGAAAGGAGTTAGTCTTGTGTAGTGTTTACGGAACTCTCAAGTTGGATACTTGGGGAGTGGAGTAAGGCAAAGAAGGTGTTCTTGTAGCTGAACCACTATGAATACTTGTGTTGTGGTTGTATCTCTCTAACTCTATCTCGTAGTTTATATGCTTTTATTTCTCTCAATATCCAACACGCCAAAACTAGATTTACATCAGTTGATCTATAAGTTTTAAAATGAAGTTTTAATCAGTAAAACTATTCAACCCCTCCACCCCCCCCCCCCTTCTAGTTTTCTACACTTATATTTATAAATACTACCCACATTTAACTATTTTTCACACGACAAATACATTCTCTCTACAAAAAATCAAAACACATTCTCTTTACCAAAAATGGATCCGAATGATGATATTCAAAACTTTCCCACTGTCGATGATTAAAGGGACATTTACTTTTTGAAACAAACTAATCAATATCACCAATCGTTGCAACAACAACAAGCTCAAACTTCACAAACGCGTAATCTGATATATCGTGACCGTGATATTACTAAAGCATGTTTTTTGGCCGACTATTTTGGTAATAATCCAAAATATTCGGAGTCCTATTTTAGATGCCGATATCGTATGAGTAAAAAAGTAGTCAAAGGTATTGAAACTTATACTTACGATCCTCTTCTCAGGCCGTTTCAATTCTTTAAAGTCCGACATGATGCTATGGGTCAAATGAGTTTTAGTGTTATTATGAAAAGCACTTCCGCCATACAGCAATTGGCATATGGCACAACACTTTACGCATTTGATGAATATTTACAAATGGGTGAACGCACGTGATTGTCTAGATTTTTTTTACTATGTGCGTTATTGATTTGTTCATGCATGAGTATTTAAGAAAACCCGATTATAATGACATTAGAAATTTATATGCAACACATGAGAGGGTTCATTGGTTTTCGGGAATGCTTGGAAGCATTGATTGTATGCATAGAGTATAACCTAGCTGACGAAATTTACCCACAGTGGGCAACTTTTGTCAATCATTGGCACGGCCACGAGAAACATAGATACTTTAAAAGGCGACAAGAAAGTGCACGAAAGAATTTTGAACGAGCTTTTGGTGTCCTTCAAGGACGTTGAAAAATTATACAACAACCGATGCCTGCTTATACTATCAACAGGCTACAAAGAATCATGTATACATGTATTATATTGCATAACGTGAAAGACAAACACACGAAAGTCTTCAACGAGATCTTATGGAACATCTTTGGCAACAATATTAACATGAAAAAATTGTTTATTGATAATTTGATGTATTTTAATATTTTCGTACTTTTAAAAAAAAAAATTGTATATTTTTTAAATTTCGCAAGTTTTGTTTATTATCGTATTGTAATTTGTATTTTTATTTTAATGAATGAAAAATTAGTTTGTTTAAAAATGAAAAATAAAAAGTCCAAAAAAGTGAAAATGGTTCAAGCCATCAGTGAGAAGATATTTTGATATGTGAATATGAAAAGTGTATGCTGTAATGGCGAAACGGATCAATCCAACATAGCACCCATAGATACATAATAAATGTATTGAATCGATTCATTTTAATGAATATATCCGATCGCAACTTCGAATATGGAAATTAAACGGATCAAATAGGAAAGGATTGAACCATCTCTTCTGACTCTTTTCAAAAAATATGAGGATTGATCTCGATTCATTAATCTCTCGGTTTGAGAAAAAAAATAAGATGATTGAAAAGAGTCAGAAGAGATGATTCAATCCTCTTATTTTTTTCTCGAACCGAGAGATTAATGAATCGGGATCATGATGCATATAGATACAAATGGTTCACTGGGAGCAATAATAATGCGAAAGAATGCTTATTTTGAATCGTCAAAAGACCTCTTGAATAGTGCACTCGAATAGTGCGTAAAAGAGGTTCTAGATAGACATAACATTCTCCCGAAAATCTTACATATCCTTCATTATTAGAAAAAGTGGTCTCTACAAAAGTGGCAGATCCAGTTAATTTGGAACCTGTCGTTCTCATAACTATATATAATATGCTCAAAGATCGTCGACTTAAGAAGAAAGTTAGCCTAAAATGTATAAATGACAGTAATGTCAAGAACCATAAGTTATGGGGTAAACGGTTCATCTTACTGAATAAGGCAAGTTTTACACACGTGTCGTGTTGTTACCGGTTGACACGTTTGTGAGCAGTTTGAGACATGTGAAAAAATGAACTTTCCTTAATTGTCACAACTGCACGTGGCAGCTGGCTTGTGGACAAATTACGTCAGCAAACAGTACACTTGTTTCTTAATGATTGACATAGGTGGACCCCCTTATACTTTCTATTTATTACAGATGGACCACTTACATGTTTTGATTAAGACAGTTAGTGGGGATTGGCTGTTAAAGATCCGTGGCCGACACTAGCCTACAACAGAAATCGACTTATTGGGGATGGCTCTTATAAGGGTGATGTTGACCGGACCCCTCTACCCCTAGACTGGATACGACTTTATAATAAAGAACACCAGTTTATTGCAACATTCACTGGATACGACTTTTGTAAAATTTATTTATCATTTTACTCGACGTGACTAAACTTCTATGCAATAACTTTCTTATAGAAACGGCAACTTTTATTCAGAAAAATGGATACATTTGCATACCAAATCGATGAAGAAAGACGCTCATATGTTGACTAGTTCACGTTTTATAATGAGCTTGTCACTACACTATGACACACTTGAAATACAACTCGTGGCAAGCCAGTGGGATATATTTGTTTGATATGAATGCTTCAAATATTATGAGGCATTTGCTTAACCAATTACGGGCAGAGATGGTATCATGAGTCATTATATTGATAACAACTACTTCATAGTGATTATAAGCACTTCTGTTTTCAAGTTAACTGTTATTGTAAAATGACGTAAAAAGGAATGTTGAGTATTGTGAAATGGTAAATATATTTTGCTTATGGTTTATTGTCATCCTTAGATGACTTGAAAAGTAATGTTAGATATTGTAAAATGGCCGTTTTAAATATCTTCGTAATAATACATCTAACAATTTACGAGAATAATGTATATGAGAGATACAAAGACAGATTTATTGACTTGTAAACAATTATTATCATGTTTTTAATATTTAATAGTGTGTGTCTATATATATATGTGCTCTTTATTTTCAGAACCCTGTTAAGTGCGGGAACTGTAAGAACTCCAATTTTGCATTAGAAAACATGCATGTTGATATAAAACATGTATTTTTTCTTACATACACCTTAATACAAATACATGCGTAACATACATGTTCATATAAAACCATTTTGTATTGATATTTTGCACTTAACAGGGTTTTCTATAAACATGTATGTTATGCAGGTATGTGTATTAAGATGTATGTAAGAAAACATACATGTTTTATATGAACATGCATGTTTTCTAATCCAAATTTGGAGTTCTCGCAGTTCCCGCACTTAACAAGGTTCTGAAAATAAAGATACACTATATATATATATATATATATATATATATATATATATATATATATATATATATATATATATATATATATATATATATATATATATATATATATATATATATATATATATATATATATAGGGGGGCTTTCTTACGAGAACCATTTTATCTGCGAGAACTGAGAGAACCACCAAAAACATGCATGCACGCCTTTTAAAATAAAATAAAAATACATGCAAATCATCAATAATCGTAAGCATCCACATATGTTCTTCAATATCATTATGAACTCATCATCTTTTTTCACAAAAACCTTACCCACGGCCGCAATATTGTCGTTGCACGTCTTATAAGAACATACATGCACACCTTCAAAGAAAAATTTTGTATTTTCAATTTCTTATCAAATTCTTTAGAACAACTATGTTTTTTTTAAAACATATGTGCAAAAATACAATTATTGAAGGCGTGCATGTATGTTTTTGGTGGTTCTCTCAGTTCTCGCAGTTAAAATGGTTCTCGTTTGAAAGTTACACTATATATATATATATATATATATATATATATATATATATATATATATATATATATATATATATATAGGCAAAGGATCACGTGCGGATGGTTCTTTTTAGTGCGGATGTGCGGATGGATCTGGACCGCCCATTCCAGAATCTGATCTCCCATTCCAGAATCTGATCTTGACTTTTTGTAAAAAAGTCAAGATCTGACGCTAATATCATGGTACCAATTGATCATGAAAACGATTTTTTTGATTTTTTTCCTTCTCAGCGATCGTTACTCTAGTTGTGTTCTTTTATTTTTTTATTTTTTCAGATTTTTCTGAGCACTTTTTTCTTTTTTGATTATGAGTGCTAATGTGATATTAACGATATTATGAGTGGTACCGTGATATTAAGCTTTTTTACATGTAAAAATGAACCGTGATATTACGATATTAAGAAAAAGTTAAAGTGATATTAAAAAAAATTAACTTTGATATTAAGAAAGTATGATAGTTACGGCGATATTAATAATTTTTATTAAGAAAAAGTTTTTACGATATTAAAAAAGTTATTGTGATATTAAATTTTTTATTAAAAAAAAAAGTTTTCAGAATCTGATTCTGACTTTTTTACAAAAGTCAAGATCTGATCTTGACTTTTGTCAAGATCAGATCTTGACTTTTGTAAAAAAGTCAAAATCAGATTTTGATATCACAATACCTTTAACGATGAAAACGATTTTTTTTTTGAAATTTTTTTCAGCGATTCTTAATTATTTGTTATCATCTTTATTTTTTTAATTTTTTCAGATTTTTTTGAATTTTTTTCAGAAAAAAAGCTAGTACGATAGTAACGATCTTAAAAAAAGACGGGATATTTACGATAATGCCACTCCGCTTTTTTGAGATGGTTGACTAGATGGAGGGCTGAGATTCGTCCGTACATCCGCACTAAAATCCAAAAATATACTGGATCCCTTCCCTATATATATATATATATATATATATATATATATATATATATATATATATATATATATATATATAAACATGATAATATTTGGGAAGTTATGTACGATATTATAATAGTTATTAAAGTTCCAATTTTAGTAGTATTATATCATATGTTATTGTTCTTTATATTGTCCAGACAATTGATCAAGTTTATTATTATATGTATGTAATATGTATATGAAGATACGGAAAGATAGAGGAAATAGACATGAGCATCATTCACACACACAAGAAAGTTGTATTACTAGGTGCTACATTTTAGTAAAGCATACATGATATTACTTGTTATAATAATGGCCTTGTGCAAATATTGATTATAAATAGAGGTGATCCTATTCCAATCAAAACTTTGTAGTTTAATATAATGTCTAGCATTGTAATGCTCAGACTAGCTACTACACACCATTACATATATGATTGATCGAACTACCTCTTACCATATCTATTACATCCTAATACATAAACTCTATACGCTTGATACTGACTTGATCGTCGGAGGGGGTTCCCCCGGGCTCAGCCCGGGGACCTCTCTAACGACCTTTCTTTGTCTTTTCAGCACTGTTACCGAAGACCCGAAAGTCAAGGTCAAAGCGAGTCAGACGGCCAACCAAGCACCTTGACGAATGTGGATTTTGGTAGCATCATTTGGCGCTATCCGTGGGACCCGAACTAAATATGTCATGTATGCTCACTATATTATTTCGCTTACATATCTAAGTTCAACAAGATGATACAAAAGAGCATTTTTAAGTTATATATTGCACTTGCTAAAAACCGACTGTGGCGTATACGAGGAGGCCCTAAGAGCAACATTGTCACTAGACAATCAGGAAAAAGCTACATGATGTTGATTTGAAGTCGAGAGCGATAAATCAAGCAACACTGCAAGGAATTTTCAAAGACGTGAAACCATATCAAACAAAAGCGAAACATCGCTCTAAAGTCATGAAACTCCATCATGCAAAAGTGGCATGACCACTTTCATGATTATCTCCCTACATTAAAAGGATGAAAAGCTTTAAAGCTTAATATAAAGCTAAGCAAAAAGGTCTGGATCAATACAATATCCCGCCATTAAAGGGATAATAAGCTATATTGCTTACAAAGACGCGAAACTCATCGCGCAAAGTGGCATGTCCACACTAAAGACGCGAAACCTCATTGCGCAAGAGTGATGTGGTCACTTCAATCATTATCTCCCGACATTAAAGGGATGAAAAGCTATAAATAGCTAATACACAAAGTGGCATGTCCACCCCAAAAGGCGTGGAATTATAGCGCGCAAAAGCAGAAGACCATTTTAAAGATGTGAAATTTCATCACGCAAGGCAACAACTCCGTCTAGAAAATGCTAAACTCCATCACGCGAAAGTGACATAGTCAATTCAATGAAAATCTCTCTACGTTGAAAGGATAAATTGCTATTACGCAACAACTTAATATGAAGCTAGATAAAATGGTCTAGACGAATACAATATCCTATCATTAAAGGGATAAATAGCCAATTAGCTAAATGTGAACGGCAAAAACCACTTGAAAAACGACAGAACATGATTGCACAAAGCAATACATGGATAATTTTAAAATCGACATCCCGACTATAAAGGGATAACGATTGATGAAAACACATACTATGAGAAGCACGATTAGTCCATATATGTTGCATTGACATTGAACATATATGAACGGGGGACTTAATAGTGTGTGTGTCTATATATATATATATATATATATATATATATATATATATATATGTATTAAATAAACATGATAATATTTGGGAAGGTATGTACGATATTATAATAGTTATTAAAGTTCCAATTTTAGTAGTATTATATCATATGTTATTGTTCTTTATATTGTCCAGACAATTGATCAAGTTTATTATTATATGTATGTAATATGTATATGAAGATACGGAAAGATAGAGGAAATAGACATGAGCATCATTCACACACACAAGAAAGTTGTATTACTAGGTGCTACATGTTAGTAAAGCATACATGATATTACTTGTTATAATAATTGCCTTGTGCAAATATTGATTATAAATAGAGGTGATCTTATTCCATAAAGAGTAATGATTAGGAGCCCTAAAAGTTGTGCCTAAATTCATGCCTAAGCTTATATGGCATCATCCTGATGGCTACAGTCAGGGGCCCACTTTTTCACAAACCATCAAGATCATGCCACACATGTTTAGGCACACAAATTAGGTCTCCAAATCATTTTCCTTCCATCAAAACAGACAACCAACTTTGCCCATACTTTCTTTACTAAAACTTTGTAGTTTAATATAATGTCTAGCATTGTAATGCTCAAACTAGCTACTACACACCATTACATATATGATTGATCGAACTACCTCTTACCATATCTATTACATCCTAATACATAAACTCTATACGCTTGATATTGACTTGATCGTCGGAGGGGGTTCCCCCGGGCTCAGCCCGGGGACCTCTCTAACGACCTTTCTTTGTCTTTTCAGCACTGTTACCGAAGACCCGAAAGTCAAGGTCAAAGCGAGTAAGACGGCCAACCAAGCACCTTGACGAATGTGGATTTTGGTAGCATCAATATTATTTTTTTAAGACTAGGATAAATATCTTGAGAATTCAACAAATCTGTACCGTAAAATGTTGTGTTGACATAATATGGCAAGGTTTGACCAATCAGTCTACGAATTAATAGCATCTGCTATACAAAACCCTATTAACTAGAACGAAATTATGCTTTATACTAAAAGGCAAGAGGCTAACGGGGCTACAGTTGTTCTTACAGTGCTCTTACCTTTGCTACAGTGCTTTCTACAGTGCTCTTACGGTTTGCTACATTGTCTAACCCCGTTTCCCGTTCCGTTATTTTCCCAGATATTTCCCCCTTCTCGACATTTCCTCACACTTCTTCTCCACTTAACCATCAGAAAAAAACACACACACACGAGAAACAAACCCATTCCCTTCTCCCCTGATTCATCAAACACCCATGTAATAATCAAAGTTCCAGGTTTTATGATCCACCAGATCTTCCACAAACAAAACCCACCACACTGAAAAACATGAAAAATCTAAAAATAGTAACAAGAAAAAAAAAACCCCACACGCACAATTTTTTATCAGTGTCACAAATCTAAACTTTGTAGAACAAAAACAAAAAGGTAGTACCAGTGGTTCTTTTACCAGATCGGGTCGGTATTTGATAGATCCGGCTACTTTATTGAAGATGGTATGTGAAAGTACGGCTGAGGTATGTATAAACCCTTTACCAAACCTTTTATTTACAGTTTATATTGTTATTTTTTTTCCATTGAATTGTTGAAATTGCTTTAACTTATTTAGATTGTTAATCACTGTAATAAATTTACGTTTTTTTTTGGTCAATTGAAGAGCAATTAATTACTGTAACAACTAAATGTTTGGATATGTTTTAAAGTCATAGTTTAAGTTTTAGGAGTTTGTTTTTTTAGTTGAAATTGCTTTAACTGGTAATTGAATTTTTAAAGTCATAGTTTAAGTTTTAGGGGTTTGTTTTTTTTGTTGGATGTTTGGTTGTTTTTTAAGGTTCAAACATTTGTTTTTAAGGACTATCATGTTATGAATTTGTTTTAGCACCCAAAAATGTGGATGAATCAAACTTTCTGCTCCTTTTGTATAGGTTGGCTTTTATGTGTGGTAAAGAACCAAACTTTGAGCTAACGCCTAAAGGAAAGGATGAGCTCAGTAAACTGACTTCGTTTAATGTTGTTTTGTATTATCTGAACTTTGAAAATGATGTTACAATTCTTCTGGGTACAGGTCAGGTCATCGGAAATTGTTGGGGGAAAAAGTAATGCTCATAATTGGAGATGCGTGGATAGAACGGATAAGAAGGTCTTTTGGAAATTCTTTTTAAGTAGTTATCTCCTTATTTAGTTATTTTTTAGATGGCGTTTGGAACTGCTTATGTTTAGGCTTATCAATATAGATGACGCTTATCTAATTCGAATATATGTTTTTATAGGTGACGAAATTACCAAAACATATTAGTAGAAGATCTATGAGGCTGTGGTGTTCAATTTCAACATTACAATGAGTACTTGATCAAGCAAGTTTATTAACCTTAATTTTTTTTTCTCCAAATGTTGGGTACTTGATCAAGTAAGTTTATTAACCTTAAAAATAATATTAACCTTAAGGTTTTGGAGGAATTGGGTAAGGATCGTTGATCATTTGACTCGCGTTGCTTTATTTGCATGCTCAGCATCCTCTTTCTTTCATTGATGGCTTATGTGAGCCTCCTGTAAGCTTACTTTTGGCCAAGGTATACCATTTTTATGTTTTAAGTGTAGTAGAGTTTGTATGAAAAAACATAATCAAACTATGTTAAATAATGAGTTAATGACCCTTAAAATGCAATCCCAAACACCCTATAAGACTTTGAATTTAAGCTCTTGAGGTTGCCTAATATTTACTCTAGGCTGCTATTCATTAGGCCTATAATTGTGTACCATAATTGTGTATGCCTTTTGTCGCCTTCTTTGGGTCAAATCAAGTTGAAAATATACTTTTGCAATTACACCATTTGATGTCATTTCTCCTTTGCAGTTCGACGGGCAAGAACAAGTGGTGCTGACCAACAAGCACGACCAGTTTTTAACATCCCGTCTACGAATAATATGTTTGCAATTGCACGCTCCAGAGGTATTGTGCCCATGCCTTTTGTTGCATTTGTATGTTAAGTCCATTGTACACAATACTATATGGTCTTGGACTGTGTTCTTATGTATGCTTTAATTGCAACAGGGAGAAACAAGTGACGCCGCTGTCAAGGATAAAACTGTTTCACCGCTGGTAATTGTTTCCACAATTATAACCTTTAGTTATGTCTCTTGAATTCCATGTAATATGATTTATCTTTTATTGGGATCTTGCATCTGTTACGGATGATAATGGGACCCCTCTGAACTTTTGAAAAGCACAAGAAGTAGTCGTACTGATAAGAGTTTACCAAAGAGTTCAACAAGAAATACATTTGGGACTGTGTTTGCACACAGGTTGTCACCATGTGTTTCTTTTACGCAAGATTTGGAGCTGATACTATGAATGTTTGTGAAACACTATTGACTTATTGGTTGTCCATCATGGGTTGCTTTTCAATGAAATTTGCTCTCTGGAATTTGTCACCATTAGTTCCTTTTTAAAGGCAACAATGTCACCATGTCCTTAAAATATTTTGGGACATGTTTTACTACATCTTAAATGAATGAAATTAAGGGATCCCAGATCGACATCAAGGTCCATTTGTTGGGCTATAATGCTATATTACGCTTGCCTGCCACAGGTGTGGATATCATTATACTAACTATTATTTTTGTAGGCTGTAAACCTGGCCCAAAAGTCTTGGACCCTAATGCAGGCATTGTTTAGGATACTCACCACAATTACTCTACTAGCAATGTACAAAGACAACATGGTTGCAAAAAACTAATGTCAATTCACCCCGCTGCAACGCGCGGGCTACCCAACTCGTTTACTACTAAATGAGTTGTATTTAGAATGAATAATTGTGTCAATGATTGCTTTTCCTTGACTCATTGAGCAATGCTTCAAGTTATCAAAGTTTTCGGATTCATAAATCATAAGAGATACCTATGTAGGGCATTGGCGACACATGCGGTAGGCTGCGGGGAGGGGTGGTTCTCCTGTGGGAACACAGCCGCCGACCTTACGGGGTGGCTGCGGTAGGCAGTGCAGCGGGAAACTTTACCACACAAGGCGAGAGCAAAAATCGACCGTTAGAAGCAAAAAAGAAGTGAGTGAAGGGTGAGGGGTGTGTTGCCAACAAAAAATGAGTGAGGGAAGGGAAAAGTGGGGGATGATGTGGCATAAGGGGATTGGGTGTAAGTGAGGGAAGGGATTTGGGGTGAGGGGTGTGCTGCCAACCCCCTTATTATTGTCTATATGATAACAATCGTAAGTAACAAAGTGTAGGTAATGTTAGAGCACGCGGTATGGGCTTATGTGGCAAAAGCCATTCGTCCATTTCAAAACCAATAACATGTCATTGCCTTATCGTCCTTTTCGACATTCGCAAGCCAAACGTCCCTCAGCCAATTGAATGGCACATGCCATTTGTGATATATATATATATATATATATATATATATATATATATATATATATATATATATATATATATATATATATATATATATATATATATATATATATTGGTATTGTGAGTCAGTGGGTATATTTGGTAGGGTATTTTGTTGGACATACAGGTGATGTTATTGGTGTGTTATGGAGGAGAAGTGTTTAGTTATTGTTGTGTTATTCGGAGGGGATGAGGTGACGCTGATATGGCATACCTTTGGCTAGTGACGATACATAGTGCTCTTAGTTGCTAAATAGGTAGAATCCCTATGTATACTCCGGTATAGTATGTAGTGCTAGGTTGTATGCTCTTACAAAAGACACATGATTTAAAAAAAATCATCCATAACCTAATTATGTTAATAAAAAAAAGTTTTATTGTTTACGTATGGTACGTACTGGAGTATAATTTGGGTGAGGATAATCGTATGTTCGGTTTTCTCACGTTCGGTAAGTACCCTATGATATAGGATCAAGAGTTGGGATAACACTTACATACGACTATAGTTTGTGTAAATGTGTGGAGATGGATTAGCTTCACATGATTGTTGCTTGATCCATTTCGTGGAATTGGACTGCTATTTATAGGGATGTATTTAGAGTTTTGTGCTACCCATGAATGCAATCCAATGTTTGAGGACGGTTCACGTGGTGAACATCCAATGATGAGACAAGAATGACATGTAGCGTGATATTCTTGGCTCTACTAGGTGCATGGAATGTTCTATGCACGATTGTACGTATCGGCGGGATACTCGCAACACTACCTATACGCTAATGAGGTAGTGACTCATGTTGTCTGTTGTAACAGCCCTTTGAAATAAGATCTCAGTCTAGCCTTTGTCTTGATTTGTTTATCCAAGCTTGGTTTGCTCGTTGTCAGGCCTGGAAACTTGCTTTCCATGCACAGCGTGATAGTTTTACTCTTATGGCCTGTCTTGAGCATGTGCCGAATGTATTGGCTGAAACCCCTATACGCTATCAAGGCCCCAGTCGATTAGTATATTTAATATATGAGATATTGTGATGGAATTTGATGTTTTGTCTTTTCTAGAATGATGTGACACTTTTCCAAGCTATGCTTTTTTTTATCATGAAACTAGAAAGCCTAGCCTATATGTGTGTAGTTGTCTCTTTGTTTATACGTTTCACCCAGGCTTCAGAGCCAATAAATGTGAGGATGGCCTGGGTTTTTAACTTAGCTATCTTTATAGCCGTTAACCTTATTTTTCCTTCTTGGTTGACGTGATGATCATTTCAAATGTTGGAGATGGGCGTGTTTCATTTTGTTTGCAACCATGGGCATGTCCTTTCAACTGCCTTAATTCCCGGGCTTCGTGGGTCCCTTTCTTAGCATAAGTGCCTCTATTTTGGGCTAGCTAAGTGTTGGACATGTCATGGGCCCCCCTATAAGATTTGGTATTTAAATTGACCGTGCATTTTCTAATTTCTTTTATATATTTTATTTTCCATTGTATAACTCGTCTTGTTGAGTTTGTGTCATTTTCTTCAATAAATTATTTGAAAAATATGTCTGTTGTTTTTGTGTTTTGTCATTCGATGTGTGATGAAACATGTCGATCTTTTCTTTATCTCTCGTGTCTTTGATGAAGGAGGGGCGTATACCAATTCTCTAGGTCTATAATTGTGTTTCTTAACCCGTTTCTTTCTGTTTTTTTTTTTTGTGCATTTTTTTTGTCGTTTTACTGTTGGATCATGCCTTTAAGGTCCACCTCTCACTATAGGGATTATTGATTCCTTAGTAATTTTTTATTGGTTTGAGTCTTTTAGGAGTAAGTATCCCTGTATTGTAGGACTCCATCCTCGTATTCCCAGTAAATAAGAACGTGCCAATGTGCCTCAGGAGCCAAATACCATAGCCCTATACCTTGAGTAGTTAGGTTCAGTAATCTTAGGTTTCCCCTGCACCCTTTTTTTGAGATACTGTTCTTCTTTTACTACATTGGTTTGTCGCAGTTGCATCCAAGTGGAGTGCATAAGATTACGACTTTTTTGTTTGCATGTTATAATGTAATTATGTCGGCATCTGTAAATGTATTCCGTGCCTTATTCTTTTTGAAACCATCACTGGTACAAAAAGTTGTATTGGTCACGCCAAAAATGTGTGACGATATGCATATAGTCACACGCGTTTTTTTCGTTGTGTGTCACCATAGGTCCCGCCACCGTAGGTGGCATATGGTCACATTTTTGAGTTCGTGGCCTTTTCCATCGAAAAAGAGTGACCAAAACCCCGAATATGTATGACAAATTAGACACAAGTTTTGTTGGATTAGTCATTATCAGTGACCGTAAACACTTTATAGTCACGCGAATATTTTTTGAGAGTAACTATTTTTCAGCCTTTGGCCACATAAATATATAATATATGTGACATTTGAGATGATATATTCAAGTAAATGTGTATTTTGTGTGACTATTTCCCATCCTGTTGCCACATGAATATACAATAAATGTGGCGTTTGTGATGATTTAGTCACACAATGGGTGTTGTTTTTTTGGAGTTAGTCACATACAATTTAACACAAAGTGGCCAAAAGTGTTAATAAGTGTGACCATATGTTGTTTAAAGTGAAGAAATGTGTATTTTGTGTGACTATAGATCATCCAATGGCCACATGAATTTTATGTTTGTGTGACCTTTTGTAATATTTAGTCACACAAAGCATGGTTGTTTTGGGTATTTAGTCACATACCATTAAGCAAACAGTGGCCAAAAGTGTTAGTAAGTGTGACCATATGCTGTTTAAAGTGAAGAAATGTGTATTTTGTGTGACTATTGATCATCCAATGGCCACGTAAATTTTATGTTTATGTGGCCTTTTGTAATATTTAGTCACACAAAGCATGTTTGTTTTGGGTATATAGTCACATACAATTTAGGAAATAGTGGCCAAAAGTGTTAATAAGTGTGACCATATGCTGTTTAAAGTGAAGAAATGTGTATTTTGTGTGACTATTGATCATCCAATGGCCACGTAAATTTTATGTTTATGTGGCCTTTTGTAATATTTAGTCACACAAAGCATGTTTGTTTTGGGTATATAGTCACATACAATTTAGGAAATATTGGCCAAAAGTGTTAATAAGTGTGGCCGTATACTGTTTAAAGTGAAGAAATGTGTATTTTGTGTGACTATAGATCATCCAATGGCCACGTGAATTTTATGTTTTTGTCGCCTTTTGTAACATTCAGTCACACAACGAATAAAGCAAATAGTGACCAAAACTGCTAATAAGTGTGACTATATATATCTTTTAGTCACATTTAAGAAATCAATATATATCAAAACAAATTCAAATATATTTCAAAACAAATTCAAATACAATACTTTCCTAAGTATCTATAATCTTTTTCATAAACAACTAATACATATCATACTATACAAGCAATACTAACTGTATGAAACAACACTACTAACTTATAACTAGCAGTTGTAACTAATACATTAACAGTATTAATGTCGAGCAGTCTTAATATCTGAGCAGTCCACACTTTATACTAGCAGTACTAACTTTACCTAGCAGCACTAACTTTTGTACTAATCTCATCATCTGGATATTCTCCGTCTCTTTTAAGTAGAAAAGACAAAAGTTAGAAGCACATACAATATCCTTTCTTGCCATCGATGACTGTGTTTTATTTGTATGTGTATGTGCATGTGCTTGCATTTAAGAGATAAGAATAAATTTACCAAGAGCTGACGGAAAAGCGGTCTGATGTGTCATCTGCTTTCAAATACCAATTTTGCTGCAGTTGTAGAACAAAATGAGCAGACAGTTTAGTGTTATTAATCTGTATGAATTTAACGGGTATGTCAAACAGAATTAGAAAAACCCTCTAATTAAAAAAATACCTTCATGCAGTTCAAGCTGGTCAAATAGAGAACAAAGTGTCTTTGCAGCTCCGACCTCCCCTTTTGTCTTAGCTTTCACATCCTTCTCGACTTCCTGAAGCATGGATTACATTTATAGGTCAATCTATAATACATTTATAGGTCAATCTATAATACACACAGATACCTCCACACTAGTAGTAAAAAGCCCACCAGCAAACTTCTCCAGCTCACTATTTTTCCCTTTCACAACAGGGACGGCCAAGTACTCGAACATCATCTCCCCACTGCCAGATAAAGTAGTCCATATGTGGGCTGTTGAAGACGTGAAGATAGCCTGACTATAAGCTCGATTGCATGACCTCAATATGGACTCAATTGCAGCTTTTGCTTTTGGAACATAATGGCCAATGTCATGAGCTGCCAATGAAGCACAATGATAGAAAACGGTCAAAACAAGGTTGTAAATAGTATTGTTCAAATGTATCTCTAGACAACGAGTTAAACTAATTAATGTTACCCGAAGATGCTTGTACAGTTGCTCCATATGGGGATCAAAGTTATTGAGAAATACGACAGGATCACCAAGACAGAGAAGCAAAGTCACCAAAGAATAAGCAACCTAACATGGTGAAACAAGAAGCAAACATTATGATTTCAATATACGAGAAGAACCAAGTAAGGTTATGCAAAGAAGTAGTGCAAACTCTATATTATAAAAAGATACGGTCATTTACTTACAGTTATATGTTTGCTATATTTATATGTCCAATGCATGAGTTGCACTTTTATGCGTACAACTGCTTCATACCATAAGTTAAGTGCGCGGTGTACACCAGGTGGAGGCCAGTTACCCTTTCCACCATCTTCAAGTGGTGCTAAAATGTTTGACAACATATTGCAAAGTGCATGGTGAAGTTCACTCTTTCATTTATGGGGATCACAATTTAGAGGATTGGCTTTTGCCACAAAGGAAGCCGAATTGAAGCATTTAGACCGCCATCTGTCTTGACCTGCCCAAATGTATTCATAGTATTACTATATACTTTTATTTAACAAATAAAACAACTAACCAAAAATTAATATGTTGTATCTTTAGGTAGCGCATTCCATTAATGATAATGATTGTTTCACTTCGAGCACCACTGGTATCAATCCGCCGAGTTAGCATATACCCCGAGCTTCAGGTAGCGCATTCCATTAATGATTCTTTCTTAAAGGATGAAACGAATTGAACCCTAATTTCAAGAAAACATAACAATTAATTAAAACTCCCAAAATCAACGAGATTAAAAACCCCAAAAAAGGAACAAAATCAAAAGATAAATCTTACCAATAAAACTCAAACCTTGGTGGCGTGTGTTTGGTTTCTCCCAGATCCGGTATTTTTGTGAGGTGTATTTAATCATCTTTATATATGATCTTTGATGATAAAAAAAAATTAGATTCAAGACTAGTGTTTTTTCTTGGTATTGTAGGTTTGTAAACCAGCAATATGTGGAATAATTGATTAAAGGTGTGTGGTTTTTTGTGGATTAACTGATTTTGGGGATAATTGGTTTTGTTGTGGGGGGGAATTGATTTGGGGATTATGATTGTGGTTTATTTTGTTCAGTTTTCAAATTGATGTATGGAGGGATAATTTGATTTTTGGAGAAAACTTAGAGCGGGACAACTGAAAATGTGAGAGAGAAATCTAATGGGGAATTTATTTGGGGATTATGATGGTGGTTTATTTTGTTTAGTTTTCAAATTGTTGGATGGAGGGGATAATTTTGATTTTTGGAGAAAACTTAGAGCGGGACAACTGAAAATGTGAGAGGGAAATCTAATTTAATTTATACTAGACGAGTACCCGTGCATAGCAACGAGATTTTTTATAGCGGTAGATAGTTTATTGATAAAAAAAATTTATAGGTTATAAACAAAAAATAATAAAAGTTTGAATATTTGGGAATTAAACATAATGTTTTGAAACCCGGTTCGACCCGGGTGGTTCAACCGGGTGAAAAATGAGTCGATTTAAACCTGGTCAACTTGCTAGGTTGGGTACAAAATGGGTCAAATTAAACTGGGTCAACCCGCCGAGTTTGAAGAGTCCCGGGTCAACCCGGTTTGTGTTTTATTTGGTTGTATTTAATTTGATAGATTTGTTTTTAATTGGTTGTACAATGTAAATAAATCATTGTACTTTTAAGTAATTGATAATGTTTTGAAACCCGGTTCAACCCGGGTGGTTCAACCGGTTGAACCGTTCCGGGTGAAAAATGATTCGATTTAAACCTGGTCAACTTGCTAGGTTGGGTCGAAAACGAGTCAAATTAAACTGGGTCAACCCGCCGGGTTTGAAGAGTCCCGGGTCAACCCGGTTTGTGTTTTATTTGGTTGTATTTAATTTGATAGATTTGTTTTTAATTGGTTGTATAATATAAATAAATCATTGTACTTTTAAGTAATGGATAATGTTTTGAAACTCGGTTCGACCCGGGTGGTTCAACCGGTTGAACATTTTTCCATTATATGTAGTAAAGATATTTTATTTATAAACCAACTAGTTTTATACTCACATGAAATACCTTAGGGTGCGTTTGGTATCTGCCTATGGTAATGACACTATCACTATGAAAGTGATTAAATGTGTTTGTTTAAGATGAGAGGGCCCACAACTATGGTAATGAATGATAGAAATCATCCATACTCTATATACCTCAAAAGAGTAAGGTATGAATCTTTCATATCGAGGGACCCACCACTACTATCAAAATCATTCCTATTGTGATTGATGGCGACATACCAAACGCACCCCTAATCTTTGTTTATATTAGAAGCGGAAATGAGTCGAGCCGATCGTGAAAAACTCAGGATCATATTAGTAAAAAGCTTGAATGAGCCGAGCTTAAACGAGCTCGCGAGCTCGAGCCTAAGTTGCAGCTCATCTATCAATCGGGCTCGAGCCTGAGTTTTACATAAAAATCTTGATTTGGCTCACGAGCCTAAATGATACTATGATATTTTACATATTAAACATGTATAAAATGTTATGCATTTGTATTATAGGTGAACTTATTAACAAGCTCGATAAAAAGCTTATTAACGAGCTCAAAATAGATATATTACGAGCCAAGCTCGAGCTAAACTTTAATTTTTTCTTAATGGCATAAATGAGCCGAGCTCAAGCCAACTAGTGTTAGTTCGAGCTAATTCTTATCGAGCTTTGAGCTCAAGCTCAAGCCTATATATATCAAATGAACTCGAAATATTTAATGAGTTGAGCTTAACCTTATATAAGTTCGACTCGAGTTATTGTTGAGTTTTCAATTCTTAGGTTATATTAGAATTTTAATTTGTGTAAGAAAACAAAATAAATCGAGCTTTTCGAGTCAAGCTCAAGCCGAGTTCAAACTTTCTCTATCCTGGATAACATGATCGAGAGGTCCTTGAATACTTGCTTCTTAGTGTTTGTGACAAACGGTAAACTTTTACCAAGCCGGTGCAACCCATATGTATGACCGCCTTTAATAACTTCAAATACAATTCATATAACCTTCACACTAAACACCTACCAAGCCGGTGCAACCCATATGCATGACCGCCTTTAATAACTTCAAATACAATTCAAGCTTTTATGAACATTTTCCTCCGTATTAAAACGTTAGGAAACGTTTACTACGTTCTCGTACATTTTTGTACGACTTTTTCGTTTTCACACGTCCTTATCCTTTTTTCTTTGTTTTGCTAAGTTGTGTTCTCTTTCGTACATTTTGTACGCCTTCATACATTTTTTTAAAGAAAATGTCAGACAATGGACAAAAACGGTCCCAGACGTACAAAAATGGTCAAAATCAAGAAAGCAAAAAAAAAAAAAAAACGAACGAAAACGGTTTAAACCGTTATGATATTTTACCCTTTAAACCAAATAAGCTACAACTTATTTAGTTTTGCTAAATTCAAAATTTTAAAAGTGGTTTATAGTGTCATGTTATCGACCAATACATTTCTGGTGATCGACAATGGGTAACACACTATTGGGTAATGGGTCATTGCATTATGCTTTACCAAAGCATATTTTTTCATTACCTTTCCCATTCTTCACCCCCTATAATTAACCCCCTACCAATTAGCATTAGGGGTGTTTAAATCATGGTTGTCAGGATCCCGATCCTGATCTTAGGATCTTACGATTTTGCGATACTACAAAGCAAAAACGATCCGGATCTTACATAGGAACTTTGAAAGCTTAAGATCTTATAGGATCTCGATCTTGACCATAGGATCCTAAGAAAATGATATTACAAAACTATGATATATAATAATTTTGTGTTTATGATATATAATAATTTGCAAATTTGTGTAATACTACAAAACTATTAAGAAAATGACATTTTAGTAGGATCTTAAGATCCCGATCCGATCTTACGATCACGATCTTGCAAAGTTGAAAATGAACCTGGGTAGGATCCCGATCTTGAAAACCTTGGTTCAAATAACCCGAGAAACCGACAAACCAAGCATTTGGTTTCGGTTTTTACTTTTAGATATCCGTGGTTAACCGAACCGAGCCGTATATAATATAAATAAATTACCCCTACCAAGAGTATCAAACACACTTCACTTTTAAACTTATAATATATATGATACGTGGGAATTGCTCCCTCGCAACAGGTTTTACCTTTGAAGGGATCTTGAGAAGCTTACAACCCCCACCAGGCAGTGTACCTGATCATTGTAGTATAGTATAGTGACAAGTACCGGGGGATTGATCGTTCAACTCAGGAATAGTGTCGCTAGGATTAGAAAGCCTAAAAACTAGGTCTAGAGGTGAGGGATGATTCTTTTTGTATTTTTATATTTTTATAAAAGCAAATAAAATCTCGGGTTCTGGAAGAGTGGGCGGAATTAGTTACTAGCCAACTAACCCAAAAACTAAAGATACAATCAAAATAAAATAACAGAAATGAAAATAAATCTAATTAAACTAGTGGTGTAAACAATGATGGGAAAAGTTGTGTTTACTTAGGTTTCATTACTCCCTATATATCTTTTACAGGTTGATAGTTTGTTACAATTGCATGGATGACGGGTCGTATTCCTTAATACTAGTCGTAGGGCCGTGTACAATATTCCCTAACTCAATAGGATCCTACTTCACTCCTATGTCAAGCAGTTAGAAGCTCCTAACATGGGATCATTAGAATTCTCCTAAACATTAAATACAACCAAAAATCATAGTACACCTCTGATCATGTTTCTTAAGACATTCAAGCATGTTACCAATGAAAGTCTGCCAGTTTTCTAAAGCCTAACATCGAATAAAATCATCCGTAACAACTATAAACAAACAATCAACCCATAATTAACATCTAGGTTTCACTACATCTAAGCAAACACAAAAGAGATCTAGCTGAGCATGTTAAATTGAAGACAAGTGTAAGATATATTCAAGTAACACATAGACATATTGATTGAATTGAAAGAGTACTTATCTCAAATTGACATGAAAAGTTCAAAGGGTTGAAACCCTTGAAAAAGCTGGAAAAATTCGACCTAGGGTTTCTCCCTCAAAGTTGCACACCAATGAAAGAAATTTGGAAAAATATATATAGATTATACAGGGTGACGACGTCATGAAGAAATCTGTGACGCCGTCAACTCGCCGCCAATAATGAAATCGGATTGCCTAGATCCATTTTTGACGCCGTCATGTGTGATTTTGTTCTGGGCCGTCACTAATACTTGGACCATGACGGCCTTGGGTGACGCCGTCATCTCCTATGTATAAAACTTCCTGGATCGTCACGTGTATAGTAAACTTCCACCTCTTGTATTACTCTTGACGCTGTCATGTAGAAGCATGTGATGCCGTCAGGTACTGTTCCCAGCAAGGAAAATTAAGACTTTGCCGTTTTCTTCACTTTTATTCTCCAAAAACGTCCAAAATGCTTCCTTTTCCAGATTTCACTCCAAAAGTACCTAAAATGACAAAAGGAACGATTTAGGGCAATATTTGATCAAATAAATTCAAATTCGGGCTTAAATGACCCCTTAAAAACGGTTCATTTTTTGCCTCATCAAATACCTTTACACTTGAGATTTGCTTGTCCTCAAGCAAATGCGCTTTTATTCTAATCAAAATACAAGTTAGGGGTCATTTAACACTAATATAAAATTAATTACAACAAATAATCGTTCCACTAAAAACCAAAGACAAGCACGGAGGTCATACACTAGCACCTCACAAATAGTGTTTAGATACTCACATCTCTCGGGTGTAATAAAGTATATATCACAATAACGAAATGTAAAACATCTCTCACTACCTGTCATAGCAAAATAGATTACCATAGGCTTGGGAAAGGATCAAACCTCCACAACTTGGCGTAAGCACCTAGGATAAACTATCAAAGAGGTCTTTCAAAAGGGTTATAACGTTAGGTGTAGGGATATGAAATACACGGTTTTGTTGGATAAAGGCAATATTTACTGGTGGCGAGTTAATCATCTTGGTTAATTACATGTACAATATGGCGTTGCTAAGCCAATACTAGACTCTACTTAAGCTAATGAATCAAAAATAACAAAAACATAAAACAAACATAAAATGAAATGGGATGGTAGTCCGTATGTTTTTTTTTTTTTTTTTTTTTCTTTCTCTATATATTTTTTTTCATACATTTTTACCCTACCATCCAAAATAATACATCATAGGGAATGTTCATTCCCGTTACACTTGAATTTTTACATACTTTACAGTAAACTAATCTAATGACTCGAGTCAAGATAATCAAAACACTTGGAGTACTTTTAAGATTAACGCACATATGGAGGTAATAAATGATGTTCTTCCCCATTACTCCATAACATTAGTACTTTACCCATGAGTCCCAATCGTCCCAAAACAATATGTACAAGATATGACTCGACTTAGCAACCATGTAATCAATTGCATAATTAACTAAGGGTTTAAACAAATAACAATAATGCACTAAAGATGAGTGCATACACGGAAGGCTAAGGCGATTTGGTTGAACATTTGAGTGGGTTGTAACAAATTATTCCTTTAAGTAAGATGCTTAAAGTTAGAAACGAAAAGATAGGCTCGGAGGGGTGTACTAGGGGTTTCATGTACTAAAAATGAGTACACCGGTAAGGTGTGGGAAAAATTAATTGACTTTACTAGCCAAGTAATATGACTTAAATGGTCAAGTAATTATGATACGGGTTCAACATAAGGGTGATCCTAATGCCTCTTATCATATAGTAAATCATACTACACGAATGTAGTCTCACTAGCGGTCTCGGGATGCATCACTAACGCAAGTTCTAGAATCTAAATGCTACCGGTACACTCATAAGCACTAATAGTAAATGCTTTTCCTATCAAATCTAAGCCCGAATTCGAATTTATTTGATCAAATATTGCCCTAAATCGTTCCTTTTGTGATTTTAGGTACTTTGGGAGTGAAATCTGGAAAAGGAAGCAATTCGGACGTTTTTGGAGCATAAAAGTGAAGAAAACGCCAATGTCTTAATTTTCCATGCTGGGAACAGTGCATGACGGCGTCAAGAGGAGTTTCTTGACGGCGTCAAGAGTAAAAGTCCGTGACGACCCAGAAGAGTTTTGACGGCGTCACGTAGGAAGGGCGTCAAGAGTAAAAGAGTCATGACAGCCTGGAAATGCAATGTTCTTGACGGCGTCAGATGTAGATCTAGGCAGTCCGAGGATTGTTTTGGCGGCGAGGTGACGGCGTCACAAGTTTATTCTTGACGCCATCAAACCTATTTTTCTATATATAGTTTTCTAATTTTCACACAAACCAGAGAGAAGTTTTGGGAGAAACCCTAAGTACGATTTTGGTGTAACTTTACAGGTTTTTCAAGGGTTCCAACCCCTTGATACCTTGCATGATTAATCAAGATAAGTGTTCTTCTAATTCAATTAATATGTCTATGTATTGGTTGTCTATATCATGTTCTTATCTTAATTCTATCATGCTAGGCTAGATCTCTTTTGTGTTTGCTTAGATCTAATGAAACCTAGATATTGATTATGTGTTGATTACTTGTTTATTCTTGTCTTGGATGAATGATTTATATGTTAGGCTTAAGAAAACTGGCAGATCTCCAATTGGTAACATGCTTGAACGTCTTAAGAAACATGAACCAACGCGCACTAGGTCTTTATTGGTTGTATTTAATGCATGAGCCACTGTTTACAATCCCTATAGTTGTGCTGGGCATGGTGTAGGAGGAGATAAGAGCTCATAGAATTGGGGAGTTATGTGTGCCACCCCATGAATGGTATTAAGGAATACGATCCGTCATCCATGCAATTATAACAAGTAATTAACGTGTAAAAGATATCTAGGGAGTAGTGAAATCTAAGTAAACATATTTTCTCCAATTACTGCTCACAACTTTAGTATAAATTAGTTTATTTTCTTTTCTTGTATTTTATTTTGATTGCATCTTAGTATTGGGTTAGTTGAATAGCAACTAATTCTGCCCACTCTTCCAAAACCCGAGATTTTAATTTGCTTTATAAAAAATATAAAAATACAAAAATAATCATCCCTCACCTTTAGAACTAGTATTTAGGCTTTCTAATCCTAGCGACACTATTCCTAAGCTGAACGATCAATCCCCCGGTACTTGTCACTATACTATACTACAACGATCAGGTACACTGCCTGGTGGGGGTTGTAAGCTTCTCGAGATCCCTCGAGAGGTAAAGCCTGTTGCGATTCCCACGCATCAAGTTTTTGGCGCCGCAGCCCGGGGAATAGTTATTGTCTAGGTTAGAATTTCTTTTTATTAGGTCTACTTGCTAGATTCCTTTCTAGTAAGATTTTATTTTTATTTTTAGGTTCTCCTTAGTCTATCTCATTTCTTTGTACCTTTGTTCGTAACTCTTTACCATCCGACATCATGGAAGATGGTAACATCTTTGAACCCGTCATCCCACCACAACAAAACCCACCATTAGAACCCCTTAGGCCCCGAACCTTAGGAGAGTATTCCCGACCTAGCCACCAAGGCTACCGAAACACCATTGAGCTCACCGGAGCCAATGTGACCCCGTTGCGATCCGACACCATCCGGTTGGTGCAAAGCGGTTGTGCATTCCATGGACTTCGTTCCGAAGATCCAAACCAACATCTTAAGGACTTTCTCAAAATCGTAGATTCCATAGACCTAGGTGTTGAAACTAGAGAGACTACCCGTTTACGCCTATTCCAATTCTCTCTACGGGATCAAGCTAGTCAATGGCTTGAGCGTTTACCCGCGGGATCCATCACCACATGGGATGATCTCACTACTCGTTTCCTTGCTCAATTTTTCCCACCGGGGAGAACTACTAAGCTTAGAAATGACATATTGATGTTCCAACAACGTCAAAATGAATCTCTTTATGAAGCATGGACTCGTTTCAAGGACTTACTCCAAAAAGTCCCTCATCATGGCATAGATCTTTGGCTCCAAGTCCAAATTTTTTATGACCATATCGACATCTCCACGAGGCGAGCCATTGACCAATCGGCCGGTGGTAAACTACGTGATCTTAGTGTGGAACAATCATGGGAACTCATAGAAGATCTTGCTCTCTATGACAACGAAAGTTGGAATGATCCCCGTGATTTGAACAAAACGGTCAAGGCAATATCTTTGCCTTCGAACAATTCTAGCACTCCCGACCGTAGGATCATGGAACTTGAGGACCAAGTCAAGTTTCTCATGAAATCTTACGAAGCTCCGAAGCCTTCAAGCCAAGTGAACAAAATCACTTCTTCATGCGAATTATGTAGTGGTCCCCATGACACTCGTGATTGTGTGGAACTCCCAGGAACAGCTTTTGCGGACTACGCATCCACGCGTACCGACGAAGCGGGAGATAAATGGTACACTTTCAAGCCCGAGCCAAACACTTACGGTGATTCATACAACCCCTCTTGGAAAAATCACCCAAACCTTAGGTGGAAACAAAATCAACCCAATTCTTCCAATCCGCCTAATCGTTACCAACCAAACGGTCCACCATCCAACCGTACTTTCAACAACAATCCTTCTAACAACTATGGTAGTACCAACAATCTTGAAGGATTCATGTCAAAGTTCATGGCATCTCAAGAAGCTCGCATATCTAAGTTTGAAGCCGATTTCAAACAAAAGCAAAGCGAGATGACCACTAGAATTGATGCATTGTTGAAAGTTCTCAATGACCGAGACATGGGAGCACTCCCGAGCGACACGGTCAAGAATCCGAAACTAACCGTTAATTCCATATCCTCAGTTTCGTCACCCACTTCGTGTCCACAATACTACTCGGTTAAATCAACGAGCACGTGTTTCAAACAAAACCAAGTTCCCCAAAAGGACCAATCAAATAAAACACCCACTATAGAGCCGGTCAAAAGCATAGTTGAAACACCTCTTACGCAAGACCTTGACGATGAATTCAAAGAACTTCACCTTGAACGCCCCGTCATTGATGTCTTAGTGCGTGCTCCTTACTATAGTGCCCTCCTAGAAAAATATGAGAAGTGTAAGCTAGGTAAAAATGGGACCGCCTTCGTTCAAAACAAGTTGCCTAAAAAGCTTGATAATCCGGGTATATTTGTTTTGCCTTGTAAGATAGGAAGATCCAAAGCTTTCGACACACTAGCCGATTTAGGGTCAAGCCTCAACTTGATTCCCTTATCCTTATTCACCACTCTTAAGCTAGGAAAGTTAGAGGAAACGGAGGTATTGATAGGGCTAGCGGATGGAAGTATTGCCCACCCGGTTGGAATGATTAAGGATGTAGTTGTTCACGTAGGAAAGTTAACTATATTAGCGGATTTTCACGTCCTAGACATGGTTAGTGACACTACATGCCCATTATTGGTAGGAAGAGGATTTTTAGCAACCGCTAGTGCCATGATAGATTGCAAGGAATCCAAGATAACGGTAGGTGAAGGTGATACTTGGTCGGTGTATGATGTTAAGAAGCATAGTTATGATTGTGATGATGAACCAACACCGCATTGGGTAGAGATGAATAAGAGACCATCTAGATATGGACCTTGGATAGAAAGGAACTTTATAGGACCTCAATGCCCATTCTATCTAGAAAAAGATTTTGTTGAAAAGACACATTCGGTAGAACAACTAATAGCTAGAGATGAAGAGCTTGACCCCTTTGAGGATCCCTTAGTCTTTAGGAAGATGATTGAGTTATTAAGCGTAATGCCCATCAACATAGAAAGGAATAAATGGAAAAGAGAGGGAGACAAGTGTAAATGGAGGTGGGACAAGCCACCTAAAGAAGGTGACGGGTCATGGCATATTAGAATGACTTTGTATGATCCGGATGGAGAAAAGTTTGAAAGGTCATACCATACTAAGGAAACCGATAGGAAGTTGAAACCTAAGTTCGATCCCAAAGATGTCCTCAACGAGGAACTCACCCGTATCACGTAGTAACCCATGACTTTGAGTCTAGCTACAAGACTCGTAAATAAAGAAAAGCGCTTCTTGGGAGGCAACCCATGTTTTGTGTGATTTTATTTGTTTGATTGTTATTTGCTTCTGTATGCATGCTTTATTTTTATTGTTGGTAGATCATGTTTCTAAACTAAAATATGGAAATACTTTACTTTGTTGTTTTGGCCTAGTCTTAACTCCACCTAGAAGTATTTTTGCAAAAGATAAGTGTAAGGGGAAACCCCCAAATATGTTTTTAAGAAACAACCCGATCATGATTCTCCACAATATTAAATGAACATGTATATTCGTATTTGTTAGAGTCAAATGCTTGTATTGAGTCATAATGAAGTTTTGCAGGATTTTCCAGGAAGTAGGACCAAGTTTTTCCAGAAATTTTCCGGAAACTTAACATAAGAATTTCTGCAGGTCCATTCTGACGGCGTCAGGAGTTAAAAATCTGGAAATTTTACCGGTTTTTTTTTTTTTTCTAACGGAGTCTTATGGTTTTTGTGAATTATTAAGTTTTATAATCTCCATGAGATCTGCAAACTTCATTCCACAAGCATTATATCTTATCTTGTTTTCTAGGATTTAGAAACTTATATAGGATGCCGCCGATTTTACGCGAGGTTGTCTTTTCTATTTTGTCAGGTTTTACAGGTTATGTATGACAAGGAGATGATTTATATTCTGGAAGGGAAGCTTTGATTGTTCATTTTCTTGGAGGAAGATTTAACCTGGCCATCCTATTATCCATACCGAGCGAATCAGGGGAGTATTTGATTTCATTCTCTTTACTTTTTCACTTTTACATTCTTTACTTGAACATTGGGGACAATGTTCATATTAAGTGTAAGGGGAGGGTAAAAAGATGATACCTTACATATGCACTTTCGCTTGAGTTTGTTTTGTTTAATGGTAGATGTGTAATAAAACTATGAGAAATACTTGTTAGTGCAATTTTAGCGCCAAATTTAAATTTTTTTACAACATTTAGGAGTGAAACTTTAGCCATAGCAAGCGTCTCATGGATAGGAGATTGTATGACTAGCACATAACCGTATATTCAGAAAAATTTTCCACCCAAATATGTGAGGTTCGCCTTTAGATTTGATAGGAAAAGCATTTACTATTAGTGCTTATGAGTGTACCGGTAGCATTTAGATTCTAGAACTTGCGTTAGTGATGCATCCCGAGACCGCTAGTGAGACTACATTCGTGTAGTAGGATTTACTACATGATAAGAGGCATTAGATTAGTTTATTGTAAAGTATGTAAAAATTCAAGTGTAAAGGGAATGCTCAATCCCCTATGATGTATTATTTTGGATGGTAGGGTAAGAGTGTATGCAAAAAAAAAAAATAAAAAAAAAAATAAAAAATAAAAAATAAAAATAGTAAAAAAAATAAATAAATAAAAAAAAACAGAGAAAAAACATACGGACTACCATCCCTTTTCATTCTATGTTCATTTTATGTTTTTGTTATTTCTCATTTATTAGCTTAAGTCGAGTCTAGTCTTGGCTTAGCAACGCCATCTTGTACATGTAATTAACCAAGATTGTTAACTCGCCACCAGTAAAATTTCTTTTATCCAACAAAACCGTGTATTTCATATCCCTACACCTAACGTTACAACCCTTTAAAAGACCTCTTTGATAGTTTATCCTAGGTGCTTACGCCATGTGGTGGAGGTTTGATCCTTTCCCAAGCCTATGGTAATCTATTTTGCTATAACAGGTAGTGAGAGATATCTTCCGTTTCCATATTGTAATTTACACTTTATTACACCCGAGAGATGTGAGTATCTAAACACTATTTGTGAGGTGCTTGTGTATGACCTCCGTGCTTGTCTATTGGTCTTTAGTGGAACGATTATTTGTTGTAATTACTTTTATATTAGTGTTAAATGACCCCTAACTTGTATTTTGAGTAGAATAAAAGCGCATTTGCTTGAGGACAAGCAAATCTCAAGTGTAAGGGTATATGATGAGGCAAAAAATGATCCGTTTTTAGGGGGTCATTTAAGCCCGAATTCGAATTTATTTGATCAAATATTGCCCTAAATCATTCCTTTTGTGATTTTAGGTACTTTAGGAGTGAAATCTGGAAAAGGAAGCAATTCGGACGTTTTTGGAGCATAAAAGTGAAGAAAACGCCAAAGTCTTAATTTTCCATGCTGGGAACAGTGCATGACGGCGTCAAGAGGAGTTTCTTGACGGCGTCAAGAGTAAAAGTCCGTGACGACCCAGAAGAGTTTTGACGGCGTCACGTAGGAAGGGCGTCAAGAGTACAAGAGTCATGACGGCCTGGAAATGCAATGTTCTTGACGGCGTCAGATGTAGATCTAGGCAGTCCGAGGATTGTTTTGGCGGCGAGATGACGGCGTCACAAGTTTATTCTTGACGCCGTCAAACCTATTTTTCTATATATAGTTTTCTAATTTTCACACAAACCAGAGAGAAGTTTTGGGAGAAACCCTAAGTACGATTTTGGTGTAACTTTACGAGTTTTTCAAGGGTTCCAACCCCTTGATACCTTGCATGATTAATCAAGATAAGTGTTCTTCTAATTCAATCAATATGTCTATGTATTGGTTGTCTATATCATGTTCTTATCTTAATTCTATCATGCTAGGCTAGATCTCTTTTATGTTTGCTTAGATCTAATGAAACCTAGATATTGATTATGTGTTGATTACTTGTTTATTCTTGTCTTGGATGAATGATTTATATGTTAGGCTTAAGAAAACTGGCAGATCTCCAATTGGTAACATGCTTGAACGTCTTAAGAAACATGAACCAACGTGCACTAGGTCTTTATTGGTTGTATTTAATGCATGAGCCACTGTTTACAATCCCTATAGTTGTGCTGGGCATGGTGTAGGAGGAGATAAGAGCTCATAGAATTGGGGAGTTATGTGTGCCACCCCATGAATGGTATTAAGGAATACGATCCGTCATCCATGCAATTATAACAAGTAATTAACGTGTAAAAGATATCTAGGGAGTAGTGAAATCTAAGTAAACACATTTTCTCCAATTACTGCTCACAACTTTAGTATAAATTAGTTTATTTTCTTTTCTTGTATTTTATTTTGATTGCATCTTAGTATTGGGTTAGTTGAATAGCAACTAATTCTGCCCACTCTTCCAAAACCCAAGATTTTAATTTGCTTTATAAAAAATATAAAAATACAAAAATAATCATCCCTCACCTTTAGAACTAGTATTTAGGCTTTCTAATCCTAGCGACACTATTCCTAAGCTGAACGATCAATCCCCCGGTACTTGTCACTATACTATACTACAACGATCAGGTACACCGCCTGGTGGGGGTTGTAAGCTTCTCGAGATCCCTCGAGAGGTAAAGCCTGTTGCGATTCCCACGCATCAAGTTTTTGGCGCCGCAGCCCGGGGAATAGTTATTGTCTAGGTTAGAATTTCTTTTTATTTGGTCTACTTGCTAGATTCCTTTCTAGTAAGATTTTATTTTTTATTTTTAGGTCCTCTTTAGTCTATCTCATTTCTTTGTGCTTTTGTTCGTAACTCTTTACCATCCAACATCATGGAAGGTGGTAACATCTTTGAACCCGTCATCCCACCACAACAAAACCCACCATTAGAACCCCTTAGACCCCGAACCTTAGGAGAGTATTCCGGAAAATTTTTACGTTAAGTTTCCGGAAAATTTCTGGAAAAACTTATGTCCTACTTCCTGGAAAATCTTGCAAAACATCATTATGACTCGATACAAGCATTTGACTCTAACAAATACTAATACACATGTTCATTTAATATTGTGGAGAATCATGATCAATTTCGTTCTTAAAAACAAATTTGGGGTTTCCCCTTACACTTAGCTTTTGCAAAATACCTTTATATGAAGTTAAGATGAAGTTAAACAACAAAATAAAGCATTTTCACAATTTAGTTTTGAAACATGATCTACCAACAATAAAAATAAATCATGCATACGGAAGCAAATAACAATCAAACAAATAAAAATCACACAAAACATGGGTTGCCTCCCAAAAAGCGCTTGTTTTTTTTTTTTTTTTTTTTTTTTTTTTTTGAGTCACGAGCCTGACTCTACCCTTATTTAACGGAAATATTGGAGGTTTTCCCTACACTTAAAATTATGTGCGGATGGAAGTAGCGATACATACCCTTAGGGTAGAAATATGCCACGTGAGGTGAAGGGGGTGAGTGACTTATATGCTCAGACGGGTGTGCTCCTTTTATCATAACCTTACCTAGTTCAATTGGGTCAATGGGTGAGTTGAATTTTTCTCCTAAAAATGGATCATCTTCTATCAATTTCGAGAGACTCCTAGTTCGGAATCCATCTTGACCTAATAAACCCGGTTTAAACCCATAATGTTTCTTGTGATCAATCATGAATGGGTGATGTAAGTATGTAAGGTCATGGTTCACTCCTATATCAGCTTTCTCTCTATAAGGTTTAGAGTCAACTACCTTCAATGTAAAACTACCCGGACTATATGGTTTGATGGGTGGATCGGGACCTTTTTCAATTTCTAAATTCTCATCCAAGGATGGAAGATTAGGTAATGGTTTTGGTTGAGGCTCCGGTTCATCAAAACTAGGAACTTCCTTAGAACTAAAAGAAAGGTCATCACTACAAGTGTTAAAACCTATATTCTTAAGTTGTGCTTGGTCCAAGGGTTCTACCTCAATTGGGGTTCCTATAGTCTCTTCTACTTCTTCCGGGTAAGTCATGGGTGGTGTGTATGCCTCAAATGATGGTAGGACTTGTGGAGCACTGAGTGAGCTTATGTTATTTACTTCATCATTCCTTGTGTCAAGATCACCTATATCCTCAACATGTGTTTCATTATAATCCAACCCTAACATTTCCCCAAGTATCTCAAATGCTTCTCTAGGCATCTCAACTTCTATATCCGAATCATAAGGATCATCCTCAATATTCTGACTGCTATATTCAAATTGCCCAAAAGATTCATCAGGTGTTTCTTGAGATTCATCATCATTGATCATAAAACCTAGGTCTTTTTATCAATGTGATCATGTTCGGCTAAATCCTCCATCACATCAAGGTTACCAATGTGCTCATCTTGTATTATGGTGAAATCAAACCACTCCGTGCACCTAGGTATCTCATCTATATTATCCCCAAACAAACTTCTTGCTTGTTCCCTCAAACTTGCTATCAATTGATCCGTAACAACATTTGTTGGGTTGTCCATTTTTTGGGCAAGTATGGCACAATTCTCTATGGATTCCCATGCTTCAACAGCACTTAATCCCCAAAGGTCCCCATCTGCGGCATGGTCAATGTCCATTTTGGTATAGTGGTCGACACGATGGTAAAATATTTCAATTTGAGACCACAGATCGAAATTATGATGAGGGAATTTTCGGAGTAAATATTTAAAGCGAGTCCATGTATCATAGATAGGTTCATCCTCATGTTGTTTAAACATAAAGATGTCATTTGGAGTGGGTGAATTACGTGGTTGGTAGTATGATGGATTGATGGGTTCAAAGATGTTACCACCTTCCATGATGTCGCATGGTAAAGGTTATGAACAAAGACACGAACAATAAGATAGACTAAAAAAACCTAAAAATAAAAATAAAATTTTACTAGAAAGGAATCTAGCAAGTAGACCAAATAAAAAGAAATCCTAACCTAGACAATAACTATTCCCCGGGCTGCGGCGCCAAAAACTTGATACGTGGGTATTGCGCCCTCGTAACAGGTTTTACCTCTCAAGGGATCTTGAGAAGCTTACAACCCCCACCAGGCAGTGTACCTGATCATTGTAGTATAGTATAGTGACAAGTACCGGGGGATTGATCGTTCAACTCAGGAATAGTGTCGCTAGGATTAGAAAGCCTAAAAACTAGGTCTAGAGGTGAGGGATGATTTTTTTTGTATTTTTCTATTTTTATAAAAGCAAATAAAATCTCGGGTTTTGGAAGAGTGGGCGGAATTAGTTGCTAGCCAACTAACCAAAAAACTAAAGATGCAATCAAAATAAAATAACAGAAATGAAAATAAATCTAATTAAACTAGTGGTGTAAACAATGATGGGGAAAATTGTGTTTACTTAGGTTTCATTTCTCCCTATATATTTTTTATAGGTTGATAGTTTGTTAAAATTGCATGGATGATGGGTCGTATTCCTTAATACTAGTCGTAGGGCCATGTACAATATTCCCTAACTCTATAGGATTCTACTTCACTCCTATGTCGAGCCATTAGAAGCTCCTAACATGGGATCATTAGAATTCTCCTACGCATTAAATACAACCAAAAATCATAGTACACCTCTGATCATGTTTCTTAAGACGTTCAAGCATGTTACCAATGGAAGTCAGCCAGTTTTCTTAAGCCTAACATCGAATACAATCATCCGTAACAACTATAAACAAACAATCAACCTATAATTAACATCTAGGTTTCACTACATCTAAGCAAACACAAAAGAGATCTAGCCAAGCATGTTAAATTGAAGACAAGTGTAAGATATATTCAAGCAACACACAGACATATTGATTGAATTGAAAGAGTACTTATCTCAAATTGACATGAAAAGTTCAAAGGGTTGAAACCCTTGAAAAAGCTAGAAAAATTCGACCTAGGGTTTCTCCCTCAAAGTTGCACACCAATGAATAAAATTTGAAAAACTATATATAGATTATACAGGGTGACGGCGTCATGAAGAAATCTGTGACGCCGTCAACTTTCCGCCCATAATGAAATCGGATTGCCTAGATCCACTTTTGACGCTGATGCGTAGGGATTGCACCAGGCTTTACCTCTCAAGGGATCTCGAGAAGCTTACAACCCCCACCAGGCAGTGTACCTGATCGATGTAGTATAGTATAATGACAAGTACCGGGGGATTGATCGTTCAGCTAGGAATAGTGTCGCTAGGATTAGAAAACCTAAAGACTAGGTCTAGAGATGAGGGATGATTCTTTTTGTATTTTTATATTTTTATAAAAGCAATTAAAAAATCTCGGTTTTGAAGGAGTTGGGCGGAATTAGTTGCTAGTCAACTAACCCAATTACTAAAGATGCAATCAAAATAAAATACGAAAAATTAAAATAAACTAAATTAAGATAGTGGTGCGAGCAATATATGGGAGAATTGTGTTTACTTAGATTTCACTACTCCCTAGATATCTTTTACAGGTTAATTACTTGTTACAGTTGCGTGGATGACGGATTGTATTCCTTAATACCATTCATGGGTTGCGTACTTACTTCCCCAATCCTATAAGCTCCTACTTCACTCCTATGTCGAGCCGGCTAAGAAGCTCCTAACATGGGATCACTAGAATTCGCTCATGCATTAAATACAATTATAAAAACCTAGTACACATCGGTTCATGTTTATTAAGACGTTCAAGCATGTTACACAATGGAGATCTGTCAGTTTTCTTAAGCCTAACATTGAAATCATTCATCCAATACAACTATAAACAAGCAATCAACCTATAATCAACATCTAGGTTTTATTACATCTAAGCAAACACATGAAAGATCTAGCCTAGCATGTTAAAATCAAGACAAGCATAAGATATATTCAAGCAACACATAGACATATGGATTGAATTGAAAGAGGACTTATCTTAGTTGAACATGAAAGGTTTCAAGGGGTAAAAACCCTTGAAAATACTGTTACAAACGACCTAGGGTTTATTAGGTTCGACCCTAGTATTCTCCACACAAGTTCCTCTCTTAATGAATGAAAAATAGAAAAGTATATATAGATTTTGTGAGGTGACGGCGTCAAGAGTAAATTTCTGACGCCGTCATCTCGCCGCCAAATAAATTCTCGGACTGCCTAGATCTGGGTTTGACACCGTCATGTGTATTCCATTTGCACGCCGTCACCAAAATTGTTCTTGACGCCCTTCTCTTGACGCCTTCAGGTTTTCTCTGGGTCGTCATGGATTTTACTCCTGACGCCGTCAAAATTTCCTTCTTGACGCCGTCAGGTACTGTTCTCAGCATGAAAAAATAAGTCTTTGCCGTTTTCTTCACTTTTATGCTCCAAAAACGTCCAAAATGCTTCCTTTTCCAGAATTCACTCCCAAAGTACCTAAAATCACAAAAGGAACGATTTAGGGCAATATTTGATCAAATAAATTCAATTCCGGGCTTAAATGACCCCCTAAAAACGGTTCATTTTTCGCCTCATCATATACCCTTACACTTGAGATTTGTTTCTCCTCAAGCAAATGCGCTTTTATTCTAGTCAAAATACAAGTTAGGGGTCATTTGACACTAATATTAAAGTAATTACAACAAATAATCGTTCCACTAAAGACCAAAGACAAGCACGGAGGTCATACACTAGCACCTCACAAATAGTGTTTAGATACTCACATCTCTTGGGTGTAATAAAGTAATATCACAATATGGAAATGGAAAACATCTCTCACTACCTGTCATAACAAAATAGATTACCATAGGCTTGGGAAAGGATCAAACCTCCACCACATGCCGTAAGCACCTAGGATAAACTATGAAAGATGTCTTTTTAAAGGGTTGTAACGTTAGGTGTAGGGATATGGAATACACGGTTTTGTTGGATATAGGCAGTTTTTACTGGTGGCGAGTTAACAATCTTGGTTAATTACATGTACAATATGGCGTTGCTAAGCCAAGACTAGACTCGACTTAAGCTAATAAATGAAAAATAATAAAAACATAAAATAAACATAGAATGAAACGGGATGGTAGTCCGTATGTTTTTTCTCTTTTCTTTTTCTATTTTTTTTCTTGGTTTTTTTTTTTTTTTTTTTTTTTTTTTTTTTTTTTTTTGCATACACTTTTACCCTACCATCCAAAATAATACATCATAGGGAATGAAAATTCCCCTTACACTTGAATTTTTACATACTTTACAATAAACTAATCTAATGACTCAAATTAAGATAATCAAAACACTTAGAGTGCTTTTAAGATTAACGTACATATGGGGGTAATAATATGATGTTCTTCCCCATTACTCCATAAAATAAGTACTTTACCCATGAGTCCCAATCGTCCCAAAACCTTATGTACAAGGATATGACTCGACTTGGCAACCATGTAATCAATTAGATAATTAACTAAGAGTTTAAACATGAAACAATAATGCACTAAAGATGAGTGCATACACGGAAGGCTAAGGCGATTTGGTTGTACATTTAAGTGGGGTGTAACAAATTCTTCCTTTAAGTAAGATGCTTAAAGTTAGAAACGAAAAGATAGGCTCGGAGGGGTGTACTAGGGGTTTCGTGTACTAAAAATGAGTACAACGTTAAAGTGTGGGAAAAATTAGTTGACTTAACTAGCCAAATAATATGACTTAAATGGTCAAATAATTATAATATTGGTTGTTGGGATCATACTTTTGTAATTTAGTCAAGTCTCGGTCATTACCTTTTGTAATAGGTTGCTTAGTTATTTATTCTACTTAGTTTATGTTATAAGGCTTAAGCATGTAAGACCAATGGGCCTTAAAGCCCACGTCCAAAAGAAAGGAGGGAGGAAGAGAGTGTTGCCCTACTCCTCCTCCTATAAATACTAAGCTTATGTAACACTTTTAATTGTTGGTTATTTGATTATCTTAAGGAAACTCTTGTTCTTTCACTTTTCATATTTCACATAATCAACCATCTCTCATTCTCATCTTATTTCTTTCATTATCATACTTGTGTTTACATAAATGGTGACCTAACAAGTGGTATCATTCGCCAAATAGAGATTGAAGTGTTATTTCTATTGTTAACGTGGGGTTTTGGTGCTCTTTCTTCATCTTTTTGCATTTTTCTTTGTTTCTTTCACTCAAATCTTGAAGCTTGGATAAGTTTCAAGGTTGATATAGTGATTTGAAGCTTAGTTTTTGCATAAAGTTGTGATTTTTAAGGTTTTTTTAAGGTTTTATAGCTTCTTTGATATTGGAAAACTAGTTTTTGGTAGCAAAATCTTCAATAGTTAGTGTTTTCTAAGTATTGGTGAAGTTATTTGATCAAAAGTACCTTATTTCTAAGCATTTTTTCTTCAAAAATTTGAGATTTTTCAAGTTTCTGACCTGTTTACGCGTAACATACGTGAACAGTACGATTCAAAAGCTGTCAACAGTACTTTTTGTCCTTTCTACGAGTAACTTTTGGCCTAAAACCCTTTTCTTACGAGTAACTAAGGTCAAAACCCTGTTCTTACGAGTAACTTGAAAGTCTACGCCTTAATCCTACGCATTAGTCTGATTCCTACGAGTAAGATGCTACGCTGAAGTTACTTCCTACGCATAAGGTGTCCTTTCTACGCATAAGATCAATCCTACGCCTAAGAGTTATTCTTACGCGTAAGTTTCAGTATCTACGCTTAACTTTCAACAAAGGTCTTCTCCTTATGTTACGGTGACTCAGTACTTCCCTAGCTTGGATAAGTTAGTGGAATACTTCAACTTCGGATATCTTTCAAGCTTGGATAAATTTGGAAGATTTGTTTGGTTGTTTAACCTTACGCATAAGTCCAAACTTACGCATAAGCCAAAGCTTACGCGTAAAGAGAAAACTTACGCATAAACTTATTGTTTACGCCTAAACTACTCTTTACGCTTAACCTAAAAGTTTACGCGTAAGATTATTGTTACGCGTAAGAATTCAACTTACTCCAAGGATTTTGGACCTGATCAAAGGAACGTGCATTTCAATCTTCTACAAAGATCCATTTCTACACAAGTGTTCAAAGATGTCTCAACCACCACATTACCACTTCTCAAATCCTCAGCAACAACATCAGCAGTATCAGCAACAACAATACCATCAGCAACAATCATATCAACAACCTTCACAGTCACACTTTCAACAACAACCGTTTAATCAACAACCACAATAACTCATGATGCAACAACATCAAATCATTCCTCAACAACAACCATATCAAATGTCCCAACAAAACACTCAGTTTTCCTCCAAACAACCTCACTGGTTTGACAGAATGTGTGAAGTTATTACAACTCAACAATCCCGACATGAGGCAGGATCACTTGAAACACCTCCAATGCTAACACCTGGGAACTATGTT
>JARVZY010001312.1:0-24068 GCA_030686995.1 Artemisia argyi
TCGGAAAACGAGGCGTTTTTGAGAATAAATGATTTTACTATCTCTTTTGAACATCATTGCTACTTTACAACGTCAGTAAAGAGAGGTTTTGAAAATTATTTATCTTTTAAGCGTGAGGTGATGACATTGCGTGAGGGCACGGCAATACCTTAGTCTGGGGGATTTTGATGTGTGCTTATTCACACATACTTTTTAGACCCAAAATCAGACCAAATACACCAAATACTAACCGAAAATGCCAAGAGAATGTATGTTTTTGTATTTGTGTATGTGCAGGTACGGATATGAGAAAAATGAACGAAAACGACACCAAAACCGACAAAAACGAGCACGAGATTGGAAAAAGGTCAAAAGCGGAGCCGGGGAAGCAAAATGACAAAAGAAAGCTAAAAATGTTATTAGAAGTCCTCAGAGATTCATCTTATTACATATTTGGTCCCTGGGCAAAATTTTGAAGAATTGGCAGTTTTAGTCCCTCACTTTCAGAATTTGGCAATAATGGTCCCTCAAAGATAATTCAAAGAAAAATCATCAATGGTCCTTCATGATTCAGAAGTTGTCAAATAAATACCCTTGGAAGAAACTTTTGGAAAATATCAGATTTAGTCCCTAAATTTCTGAATTTTACACCTTTGGTCCTTGTAATATATTACTACTAAAACAACCTTTCACAACCGGATCCATAAACTACCAAAGCCCAAAACCTAAACCCCACTAGCCCATCCTACCCAGCCCACCAATAATAATAATACTAAACCCGGCCTACCTTCCCAACCCGACCCAACCTAACAATTAATACCTTTTGAAAAAACCCGCCCCCTAATTTTACCAGGGATGAACCCTAAGTTACTATTCACCCTCACCCCGCCCAAATTACCCACGTTCACTTTAATTAACCCAATGATTAAGTGTTCTAGAAGGTCTGACAAGTCAGAGATGGCAGAGGGAATGACGCGTGTACCAATCATAGCACACACGGAGGATTCACATATGTCACATCAATCAATCAAGGGTCAGAAATCGTGGGAAGCATCTAGAACCAAATCAAACGGCTCAGGAGGGGACCAAACAAGCACAATCCTCACACGGATTGATGATGTGGACACAGAGGACTCAACCCTAGCTCATACCTCACCTCACTTATAAATACCCCCCTTATTTCATTGTTGTAGGTGTGCCTCTTTTATTGTATTGTTATGCTGTTATTTTTATTTCTTGTATGAAATCCTTTTATCAATGAAAATTTAAATTCAGTTTTATTATTCAATTGTCTTAATTTTAGTTTACTTTTATTTACAGCTTATTGCTTATATCATTTCTTATCTTTGTTTATTGTTCTTATTTACTTATTGTCATTTAAATTCAGTACTTCTTTTCAGTATTTACCTATTGTTGTTTCAAGTTTGCATAAAAAGAAAAAAAATAAAAAAAATAAAAATCAGAAAATACAAAAAAATTATCAAGTCTTATTTTACAAAAGCTTCAATAAGCTTTTCAATTGTTCAAATAGTTTCATATAAGCTGTTTATAGCTTTTGTGAAACTCTCTAAGGCACCAAACACTCAAAAGCTCTCAAATCCTAGAAAGTCAACTAAAGTCAACTGAGCTTATTTCAATAAGCTCAGCTTATTTGGTGATATAAGGCAGCCTTAAGGAGTCCCAAGGCCTGTCTTAAAGACAGGCTAGCTCAGTGAAACCCCCTCTGTTTGAGCTGAGGGGGTATTGGTTTTGTAAGTCATTTCACTTTAAATTCTGTTTCATCCTTTGGCTTATTATAGTTTAGATCTGAGTAGTGCTTATTATTGATTGATACTAGTTGTGTTTGTGTTGTTATAGTTGGATTAATATAGTTGGTTCATCTGTTTTGTTGTTTGAATTGTGGATTGAGACTCATATTAGCATTATTTCTGTCTTACTATTGTGGATCTTAGTTCTGAGTGATAATTGTAACTGAGATTGGTGTTTTTAGCTTATTTTATCTTCATGAATCATTTTGAGTTGGCTAATGTAGGTTTGGATTAAGTTGGTAGCAATCTGTGGTGTTTTCTTAGTGTAGACAGAAATTAGTAGGGTGTTTGGCTAGGTATAGTGTGCTAGTGTTAAGTAGTATTCTGAGGTTTCTTTTGGTTCCAACAAGTTATTATAGGTCTATTAGTAGTAGTAGAAGCATAATATCTATAGTTTAATAGTTAAATAGTCAAAGTGCATTAGTAATTTCAATACAGTTAAGCTTAGTTGATTTTTTAGGATAAATAGCTTATAGTATAATAACATATAAGTAGTAGTAACTTGTAGAAATAATCAAATAGCTTAGTACAATCTCAGTGGTTAGATAAGTAGCATAAAAAAATCAATTTGGTCAAGGTTTTGTTCATTACAAAAGTCAACAAACTTTTTGGGTGGTCTGTTTTGGTCTGATTTTCAATCTAGTGCATAGCTTTCATAATTGGTTCAAAATTATTTCTAAAAGCTTTTTTGTGAAGTCTGATAGTAGGTTTACTAGAATCAAAAACAATTTTGTGGATTAGATTTCATTAGCTTATCAGAAAAGTTGGCTTAAGTTGCCTGTCTCAGCACTAAGTGCCCTGTGCACTCAGCAGGACACCATAATATTAGGTTGATTTGGAGGACTTAAGTTGATTGGGAGTCTTAATTCTGAGTAGTTTTGTGATTTCTAGTTGCTAGTGGTTAAATAGAATCCATAAGATCACACTCATTAGCTTATTTGAACTGTTCAATCAGCTTATCAAGTTGGGAGGTTGAGACTAGTACCTGAAATCTCTAATAGGGCTGCAATTTTGTTCTTAGCTTCGTAAGTTTGATATTATTGGTCATCTGAGCTTATTTGTACCTTAAGTCACTGTTCCAAGTGCTTTTTGGCATTTGCTTATTCTGTTTCAGCTTATAGCTTATTCCACTTTGCTTATTTGAGCTATTTGTGCTCATATATGTGTTTCTGTGTTTCAAATTGATTCTCAACTGTTCCAATAAGCTTTTATAAGTTCAAATATCATCTGTGGAAAGTTTAGGGTCATTTTGGTCAGGAGTGCTTATAAATAAGCACTCCAAATCAGCTGTTTTCAAGCTTTTCAGCACTTTTCTAGCTTATTTTTCTTTCAAAATTTTTTCTCAAGCTTATTTTAGTATTTTAGAATTTTCCTGAAATTTTCAGATTTTTCCAAGTTCATTTGCTATTTTTCTTATTTAATTTTCAATTATAATCATTTTTAATTACTTTTTAATTACTAAAAAATACAAAAAAATCAGAAAAACCCCAAAAAAATCCAAAAAAATATTAGAAAATATTTTTTAGTTATTTTAGAATTTTAGAAATTTATTTTGCATTTTTCTCACTTTATTTTCATTTTCTTTTAATTTTTAAATTAGATAATTAGTTTTTAATTCATAAAAAATTAATAAAAAGTCAAAAAAATATTTTTCTTTTTCTCAAAATTTTCTTTTATCATTTTTGATTTTTAGAAATTATTTTCAAGTCCGTAGGAGTCGCGTAGTTTAAAAGTCGCGTTTTATTTTGCGCGTTGACGTTTATTTCACGTTTTAATTTACGGTTTTCGATTCTACGTTACGTTTTTGTTTTGTTTAGTTGAATTACGTGCTTAATTGATTATTTGTGCTTCATTTACTATTTCATTAGTATAATCTCATTCACATCTCTTTTTACCACTTTTCACGACGCGTTTTCCGAATCGGAAATTCGAAATTCCATTCACCCTTCACACGGAATACGACCTCGGATTATCCGTATTTCTTTGCGGATTTCTTTGAGCTTACTATCTATACTTTACTATAACTTGATTTTCACGAATCAATGGATGACGGGTTATATTCCTTAATACTAGTCGTAGGGCCGTGTACAATATTCCCTAACTCTATAAGCTCCTACTTCAATCCTATGTCGAGCCGACTAAAAGCTCCTAACATGGGATCACTAGAATTCACTTATGCATTAAATACAACCAAAAATCGTAGTACACCTCCAATCATGTTTCTTAAGACGTTCAAGCAAGTTACCAATGGAAGTCTGCCAGTTTTCTTAAGCCTAACATCGAATACAATCATCCACAATAATTATAAACAAACCATCAACCAATAATCAACATCTAGGTTTCACTACATCTAAGCAAACACAATAAAAACCTAGCCTAGCATGTTAAAAGAAAGACAAGCATAAGATAGAATCATACAACAGATAGACATATCGTATGATTATTGGAAAACTTATCTTCAATTAAGCATGGATGGAACAAGGGTTGAAACCCTTATTTTTACAGAAAATTCGTCTAGGGTTTAAGCTCTCCAAAGTTCTTCTAATGTTCCACACATAACGAATGAAAAATTGCAAAAATATATATAGATAATACATCCTGACGGCGTCACGTTGTAGCTTCTGACGTCGTCAACTCGCCGCCAAATTAAGGGTCGTATTGCCTAGATCCAGTCTTGACGCTGTCATGTAGAAATTGAGCTCTGGGCCATCACTTGCAAAATGACCCTGACGGCCTTGGTGACGCTGTCAGGTCAATTACACTAAAAATGTTTTGGGCCGTCACGTGTATTTTCCACTTCCACATCTTTTGGCAAGCTTGACGCCATCATGTGTGAGGTCTTGACGTCGTTAGGTACTGTTCCCAGCAAGGATTTTGAGACTTTGCCGTTTTCTTCACTTTTATGCTCCAAAAACGTCCAAAATGCTTCCTTTTTCAAATTTCTTTTCAAAAGTACCTAAAATGACAAAAGAAACGATTTAGGGCAGTAATTAATCAAATAATCACGAATTCAGGCTTAAATGACCCCCTAAAATCGGTACACTTTTCGCCTCATCACATATTCACACTTTTATTCTGTAACCTAAAACATATCACCTCTCTCTCACTAACCCAACAGCAGCCGCCGCCATCATAACCTTATCTCAGCCACCATCTGCCGAAATTGCCACTATCTTTCGATGGTTTATGTAGTTTCAGGTAGTCGGGGCTGGGTTTTTGTTATAGCCGTCGCTTACTGCTGCTTGTTGCGATGTCATCCGAAACAATCACCACCTTTGTCACACCACATCCTCTAACGCTACCATCAGCAACAACCACTACGAGTTAAATTTAATTTAAGGCTATGTTGAATTTGGTTTTTGATATTTGACAGGTATGTTTTGCTATTTTTCTTTTGGTTTTTGATATTTGATACAGTACTTAAATTTAATTTAAGGCTATGTTGAATTTAGTTAAGCATCTAAATACAAGGGCGTAACAAAGATTGTGTCTTTAGTCACTGGTTTTGAAATTTGTTTGCGGGTTTTTGAGGTTTCAAAAAGGGTGTTTGGAAATTTAATATTTTTGATGATTGGTTATGTTTTAAAGGTTGTGGATGTTGCAAGGGTCATGTCAAGAAGAAGGTTGTTGAACCAAGGTAATGGTATATTTTAGAGTTTTCTTTCAATGATTTTTGTTTCTGATTTGGATAATGGGTTTGAGTAATTTTAGTTTTGATTGATTGAGTACTCAATTTTCAATAACCTTAGTACTATTGAACATGAAAATAAGCTCTTAAACAGGAAAATAAGTCAAAAAGTGAGCTTATGAAGCAAGGTTTAATTATTATATTGACTATGAAATGCTTAAATATCTAATTTGATGATTCGTTATGTTGTAGTAGACAATATTTAATAAGAAGTTTAAAGCGTAGATGTTATGGTTTGGGCTTTGGAGTTGTAAACCATGAAAGAGATGTCGTGACTTAATAATTGAATTTTGTTACTGTATTTGAATGTATTATGATCCATGTGAAAGGATTTTCCCTTTATTAAAACTATGTTATTGAATCTTTTCTTAGTTAGTATTTTTGGGCGAGTGGATCGTTCAAGGACCATGGGGAAGTAGGTGTAAAGCTAAGGGAGATGTGTACTGTGGATGGTCTCTTTGAGAGGGGAGGACAACCCATATAAAAGGGCGGCCCCGAGATCCATTATCCTGAGTGAAACGGAAGTCCTTGCTTGGAATAATAAATATTGAACATTGTATATATTTCAAGTTATTTTTTGAACGCTGTCTTTATCAAACAATTTTGATTTTAATTAATGTCTTTATCAAACAATTGCAGGCAAAAGTATATGGAAGTTGTGTTGCAACAAAGGTTCCTCAAATTGAACGTGATATGTGTGTGAAATAATTTCTTGCATTAAAGAATTGCATGCAAACTGTGGTATTGAATGCTTAACCATATCGTAATTTGAAACTTCTTTTCACTTGTTTTGCGTTTCTCCAATACTTCCGTCAAATTGTTTATCTTTCAGCTCAAGGGAAAGTGATGCATGGGAATTGCACCAGGCTTTACCTCTCGAGGGATCTCGAGAAGCTTACAACCCCCACCAGGCAGTGTACCTGATCGTTGTAGTATAGTATAGTGACAAGTACAGAGGATTGATCGTTCAACTCAGGAATAGTGTCGCTAGGATTAGAAAGCCTAAAAACCATGTCTAGAGGTGAGGGATGATTCTTTTTGTATTTTTATATTTTTAAGAAAGCAAGTAAAAATCTCAGTTTTGGAAGAGTGTGCGGAATTAGTTGCTAGTCAACTAACCCAATAACTAAGATGCAATCAAAATAAAATAACAAAAATGAAAATAAAGCTAATTACTAATGTGGTGTGAACAATAAATGGGAGAATTGTGTTTACTTAGATTTCATTACTCCCTAGATATCTTTTACAGGTTGACAGTTTGTTACAGTTGCGTGGATGACGGGTTATATTCCTTAATACCAATCGTGGGGTGGCGTACGTACTTCCCCATCTCTATAAGCTCCTACTTCACTCCTATGTCGAGCCTGCAAGAAGCTCCTAACATGGGATTATTAGAATTCGCTCATGCATTAAATACAACCATAAAAACCTAGTACACATTGGTTCATGTTACTTAAGACGTTCAAGAAAAGTCACACAATGGAAGTCTGCCAGTTTTCTTAAGCCTAACATCGAAATCATTCATCCATTACAACTATAAACAAGCAATCAACCTATACTCAACATCTAGGTTTCATTACATCTAAGCAAACACACAAGAGATCTAGCCTAGCATGTTAAAATCAAGACAAGCGTAAGATATATTCAAACAACACATAGACATATTGAATGAATTGAAAGGATACTTATCTTAATTGAACATGAAAGGTTTCAAGGGGTGAAAACCCTTGAAAATACTGTAAAAGTCGAGCTAGGGTTTATTCAACTCGTCCCTAAAATTCTCCTCTCCTTAGAATGAAAATTAAAAAGACTATATATAGATTTCCTAATGTGACGGCGTCAAGAAGAAACTTTTGACGCCGTCAACCCGCCGCCCAAAATAAAATCGGATTGCCTAGATCCAGATCTGACGCCATCATGTGTAATGTTGTTCTGGGTCGTCACCACTTTTACTCTTGATGGCCATGCTTTGACGCCGTCACATTTCTACTGGACCGTCATCACTTTTGCTCTTGACGCCATCATCAAGATGCTCTTGACGCCATCATCAAAATGCTCTTGACGCCGTCAGGTATTGTTCCCAACAAGGAAAATTAAGACTTTGCCGTTTTCTTCACTTTTATGCTCCAAAAACGTCCAAAATGCTTCCTTTTCTAGAATTCACTCACAAAGTACCTAAAATCACAAAAGGAACGATTTGGGGCAATATTTGATCAAATAAATTCAAATTCCGGCTTAAATAACCCCCTAAAAACGGATCATTTTTCGCCTCATCATATACCCTTACACTTGAGATTTACTTGTCCTCAAGCAAATGCGCTTTTATTCTAGTCAAAATACAAGTTAGGGGTCATTTAACACTAATATAAAAGTTATTACAACAAATAATCGTTCCACTAAAGACCAAAGACAAGCACGGAGGTCATACACTAGCACCTCACAAATAGTGTTTAGATACTCACATCTCTCGGGTGTAATAAAGTATATATCACAATATGAAAATGGAAAACATCTCTCACTACCTGTCATAGCAAAATAGATTACCATAGGCTTGAGAAAGGATCAAACCTCCACCACATGGCGTAAGCACCTAGGATAAACTATCAAAAAGGTCTTTTAAAGGGTTATAACGTTAGGTGTAGGGATATGGAATACACGATTTTGTTGGATATAGGCAATCTTTACTGGTGGCGAGTTAATCATCTTGGTTAATTACATGTACAATATGGCGTTGCTAAGCCAAGACTAGACTAGACTTAAGCTAATAAATGAAAAATAACAAAAACATAAAATAAACATAAAATGAAATGGGATGGTAGTCCGTATGTTTTTTTTTTTTTTTTTTTTTTTTTTTTTTTTTTTTTTTTTTGGCATACACTTTTACTCTACCATCAAAAATAATACATCATAGGGAATGAACATTCCCCTTACACTTGAATTTCTACACACTTTACAATAAACTAATCTAATAACTCGAATCGAGATAATCAAAACACTTGGAGTACTTTTAAGATTAACGCACATATGGGGGGTAATAAAATGATGTTCTTCCCCGTTACTCCATAAAATAAGTACTTTACCCATGAGTCCCAATCGTCCCAAAACAATATGTACAAGGATATGACTCGACTTAGCAACCATGTAATCAATTAGATAATTAACTAAGGGTTTAAACAAATAACAATAATGCACTAAAGATGAGTGCATACACGGAAGGCTAAGGCGATTTAGGTGTACATTTAAGTGGGGTGTAACAAATTCTTCCTTTAAGTAAGATGCTTAAAGTTAGAAACGAAAGGATAGGCTCGGAGGGGTGTACTAGGGGTTTCGTGTACTAAAAATGAGTACAACACTAATGGTGTGGGAGAAATTAGTTGACTTTACTAGCCAAGTAATGTGACTTAAATGGTCAAGTAATTATGATACGGGTTTAACACAAGGGTGATCCTAATGCCTCTTATCATGTAGTAAATCCTACTACACGAATGTAGTCTCACTAGCGGTCTCGGGATGCATCACTAACGCAAGTTTTAGAATCTAAATGTTACCGGTACACTCATAAGCACTAATAGTAAATGCTTTTCCTATCAAATCTAAAGGCGAACCTCACATATTTGGGTGAAAAATTTTTCTGAATGGTACGGTTTTGTGCTAGTCATACGACTCCTATCCATGAGACGCTTGCTAAGGCTAAAGTTTCACTCCTAAATGTTGTAAAAAATTTTAAATTTGGCGCTAAAATTACACTAACAAGTATTTCTCTTAGTTTTATTACACACCTACCATCAAACAAACAAACTCAAGTGAAAGTGTATCCTATAAGGTATCATCATTTACCCTCCCCTTACACTTAGGATGAACATTGTCCCCAATGTTCAATTAAAGAATGTAAAAGTGAAATAGGTAAAGGAATGAAATCAAATACTCCCATGATTCGTTCGGCGTGGATAGTGTGGTAACAAGGTTAGATCTTCCTCCAAGAAAATAAACAATCAAAGCTTCCCTTCCAGAAATATAAATCATCTTCTTGTCATACATAACCTGTTAAACCTGAGAAAACAAACAAGGCAACCTTGCGTAAAATCGGCGGCAATCTATATATATACTAACAAATCCTAGAAAGCAATGTAAGATATAATGCTTGTGGAATGAATGTTTGCAGATTCCCTGGAGTTTATAAAACTAAAGATTTAACAAAAACTTTAAGACTCCGTTAGAAAAACAAAACTAGCAAAATTTCCAGATTTTTACACATGACGCCGTCAGGAATTTCTTCCTGACGCCGTCAGAAGTGACCTGCAGAAATCTTTATGTTAAGTTTCCGGAAAATTTCTGGAAAAAACTTTGTCCTACTTCCTGGAAAATCCTGCAAAACATCATTATGACTCGATACAAGCATTTGACTCTAACAAATACGAATATACATGTTCATTTAATATTGTGGAAAATCATGATCAATTTTGTTTCTTAAAAACATATTTGGGGTTTCCCCTTACACTTATCTTTTGCGAAATACCTTTGGATGAAGTTAAGACTAAGCCAAACGACAAAATAAAGTATTTTCACCATTTAGTTTTGAAACATGATCTACCAACAATAAAAATAAAGCATGCATACGGAAACAAATAACAATAAAACAAATAAAAATCACACAAAGCATGGGTTGCCTCCCAAGAAGCGCTTTTCTTTATTTACGAGTCTTGTAGCTAGACTCAAGGTCATGGGCTATTACGTGACCTCATCTCTCGATACGATGTACCCCATATAATTGCGATCATTACTATCGTGGTGATGGTGTTTCAATATATCGATACTCGCAGTCACCTCTCCTCCTCCTTTACTACTCAAGTTAGCTATCCCATCTTGGCTTATGCCTTCAATTGTGAAAGGCCCATACCACCAGGGACTTGGTTTATCGGGAGGTATTGTTATCTCCAAGTGTCTTAAGAGTACTAGGTCCCCTTTTGCGAATGGTTCATGATTCCTCGTTGGTTGACTATGTTCAAACTCGACATGAACTTCATTGCTTTTTCTTTTGCTTTTGCTTTTGCTTCCTTCATGTTTAGTTTCTTTGTAACTTTTGATCCTTGCCTCCCATGCAAGTATCTTCTCCTGAACATGAATAGGCGATGTGTCAATGTTGTTTTTGAGCTTTCTCCTCATCAAAATTTCTTGCGCATATCGCGGGGTCATGGGAAAGCTAATCTTTCTTTTTCCTGATCTAAGCTCAATTTTCCTATTTTCATACCTAATGACAGCTCTTGCGGTGGTAAGGAATGGTGCCCCAAGGATTATTGGCATGCATCCACCTCCTTTATCATCGATGATCATGAAATCAACGGGATACATGAATCCTGCGACATTGACCAGCACATCTTCTGCGATTCCCAGGGGGTACACGTAAGAGTGTCCAGCGAAAGATAGCCTAACACGAGTGGTGGCAGGCATTTTTTACGTTAGTTGGGTGTAAATAGTTAAGGGCATAAGATTTACTTCTGATCCTTGGTCGGCGAAAGTGTTTAGATATTTCAAATTCCCGATGCTGGCTGGTATCTCAAAGTTCCCACACGCCATCTGCTTAGTAGCCACTTTTTGTATCAGTATTTTTTCAAATACCGGTCCCCCAGGTAATGTATCATACTCATCTTTTCCCTCTTCCTCCTTCTCTGAACCCTGTTTGGAGGATTGGTTACGTCGTCACCCTTTATCCAATTTGTTATAGTGTTTTCGTTTATATCATGTTTCAGGTAGTAACTCAAGGATTGGCATTTTGGCGGTTCTTCTGTGGTTTGTTCACTAGGGGTTTCTACTTTCTCATTATCCGTATGGAGAATTGTGATGGAATTAACAAACCGGGTAGTGGGGGTGACACTTTCTTTCCTCAGTAACATCCTTTCAGGGGTTTTCTGGTTGGCATACTCCTCCACTAGGCTCATCATCTCATTCATTTTCTCTTGCATCTCCTCCTTTTGTTTATAAACTGCTTCCTCGAATCTAGCAAGCCGCTCAGAATGGGTTACCATATATTCCCTCATTCTGGCTTCAAATTACGGGCTAAGTTTCTCAGGAGGAGAATAGGGTGGGGCATAATTTTGAAAGGTCTCAACATTCTCTCTAGAAGGTGACTCTGATAATGGCGTTGGAGTTGTTTTCGAGACAGAATTGACAGCAGCTCGTCTAGGACTTAAAGGCCTCCTTTGCCTTTCCTCGAAATAGTCAACTTTTGCCTCAAGTTTGCAAAGGAGTTCATCAGAGATTTGATTAGTCCCTCAAGGTATCGAGATTGCGTTGATGGCCGCTTCTATAGTGTGATTAAACTCCCATAATTCTTGATTATCGGCGGCAAGTTCGTCAATAATTGCCCAAGATTCCTCGGCATTCTTATCACGCAATCTACCTCCGGCGGCTCGATCGATGGTACGTTTAGTGTGATAGTCGACATGGTCATAGAAGATTTGAACTAATAACCAAAGATTTATACCATGATGAAGGACTTTGTGGAGTAGATCCTTGAAACGAGCCCATGCTTCGTAGAAAGTTTCACCCTGATGTTGTTCAAACATCAAGATGTCATTTCTAAGCATCGCAGTCTTCACCGGTGGGAAGAATTGAGCAAGGAAACGAGTGGCGAGATCATCCCATGAGGTGATGGATCCAACGGGTGAACGTTCAAGCCATTGACTAGCTTGATCACGTAGAGAGAATTGGAATAGGCGTAATCGGGTTGACTCTCTAGTTGTAACATCAAGGTCTATAGAAACTACGATTTTAAGGAAGCCCTTGAGATGTTGATTAGGATCTTCGGAACGAAGTCCATGGAATGCACATCCGCTTTGTACCAACCGGATGGTGTCGGATCGCAAGGGGGACACTGATGAGTGTCTAAATACTCATCATTTCTGTCACATTTAAGCTACAAAACATCTGAAAACATACAGATATGCTTTATAATACATGAAATATCATGAAATTGTGTTTTTAAGTGTTACAAGTGCAAAAGGGATGAAAACTGATGAAAAATAACAAAATTTACATAATTTACAGTTTCAGTCCCTGAACTTTGAATAATTGGCAAAAACTAGTCCCTGGTAAATCAAAACTTGTAAAAATATCATAAAAGGTCCTTGGGATTTATAAGTTATTAGGAAAAGTCTTTTGAAGTTAAAATTCACAAAATTACAACTATGGTCCCTCAACTTTGGAAAATTGTCAAAATTAGTCCCTAAGGTTTAAAAATAAGAAAATATTCAAAATAAACCTTATACTATTCTAAAATGACAAAATTGGTCCTTTGTGTTAACATTTGATATTTACAGGTTTAACCCTTCAAGAATCAGAAAATTACAATAATGGTCCCTGGAGTTTGGGAAATTACAGAAAAGGTCCCTGGAGGTTTGAAATGTAGAAAATTGCATCTATAGTCCTTGGGGTATTCAAGTATAACATAAGTGGTCCCTATAACAACTTTTCAAAATTTACACATCAGGTCCTATACTTTGAACGAATTACATTTTTGGTCCTTGTGTAGTTTTAAACCAAACGGACCTTTTTATTTATTAAACCCCAAAATAAACCCACCCTTAATAAATAAAACCCAAAACAACCCCAGCCCACTCACACCTAGGCCCAGTCCACCCTTAGCCCAATCCCCTAAACTAATAAAACCGGGTCAAACAAAGTCAAAACCACCCTACCCCGCTTTTTACTGTTCATCGTCTCCCAAACCACCCCAAACCTGAAACCAGGTGGTATTCTTGCCACCTTACCCCCACCTTATCACCTCCACCTCATTAACCTACCCTCCCCACTACCTCTGCCACACCCCAACTCCATTTAATGCCTTTTCCACATCTTTTCCCTCCAAACTCTATCAAACTTCCCTGTTTTTCTTCCCACTACCCCAACTGACTCAAATATCTTCTAAAAACTTATCCTACACCTCACACAAACAACCAAATTCCCTTAATTGATAAAAAGAGGCTGCAAGCAACCTAGTCCACATTTCCCGCCAAATTGATCAAACGGCCAAAATGGCTTTGACTCATCTAAAGGTCAAAAATGAATGTGGGAAATATCTAAAAACGTGGGGAGATCAAGTTGGGTCATCTATATCAAGAGAAGAAACAGAAGTGAAGAAAATCATCATAGAATTAGCTTTTGTGATCACATTTACTGCTTAACTTTATTTCTTGTCTTTTAAAAGCTTTCAAGGCTTAAATTACTCTTTGACACATTGTAATTTAAACCTTATTTACAGTCAGTAGTTTCCAAATCTTTATTTACTTGTCTTTTAAATATTTGCAATTTACTTTATTGTCATTTACTTTATCTTGTTTGTTATAGCTAAATAGAGGACTTCAATAGCCCACATAAGCTCCTGACATAGCTTATCAAGCTATTAGAAACTTTAAAAAGTTATAATACATAAATCTCAAAAACTAAAAAAGAAATCAAATAAAATAGAAAATATAAAAAAAATCAGTTTCATTATGAAAGAAAGCTTGGAGCAGGGTTAATAAAGGATTGCCTTGGGTTAGGGATTTCATGGGAAGTCTATAAGTTGGTTACTAGTTCTTGGTTCTCTTTATTTCAGCTGTGATCCACTTTTGTAAGCATTTTCTTAAATTTTTGTATTTTACTGTTTATAAAGTTAATTACTTAAATCTTTGTTGTTTCTTACTTAATTAGTGTTGTTGGATGTTAGTATAATCTAAATTCAGTACCTTGTTTGTTGTAATCAATAGTTGTATAGTTTTCTAAAATCAGTCATATAGCATAATTTTTATATTCTGTGTTCTTTTGTTGTTATAGTTGTTATTTTGTGTTTATTAGATATATTATGTTGATATATGTTCTTGTTATTCAGTAGGATAGGTTTAATTTTGGTTTTTGTTTGTTAATTTCTTTTGTAAAATCTGTTAAAGGGGTGTTTGGATTGAACTGTTTAGAATATTGTGGTTGTTCTCAGTTGTTATTGAGTGTTTACTCAGTTCATTCATAGCCTAAATACACTTAATCAAGTCCCTTTTTAGTGTCTAAAAACACAAAAGTCAAAATCCATTCTAAATCCCTTCACAGCTTAACTGTGTGGATTTTAGGAGTCCAAATCTTCATATTAGCTAGAAAAATAGTTTAGGTTGCTTGATTTGGAGGTACTTGGGTATAACAAACATAAATTAATAACCTGTGATCAATCTAGTTTCATTTTAGTCAAAGTTAATAGGTTATAAAAAAGTCAAAATATTATACCCTGCAGTTTTTTGAATAAAAGTAAAATTTTGTGTAGTGTTTATTAGTTAGTTTCTAGCATAGATCTTTTAGATTATTAAAATCTAGTTGCTAATCTACTTGTTTGTAATTTTTATTATTTTTTATCTGCTTATTTAAAGTACTTATTTGCTGCTTCTTTTAGATCAAATTTTCAAAACCTCCCCTGTGCTCAGGGGGTGTTGTTTATCTGTCTACCTTCATAAGCTCTCACAAGCTTATCTAGTGGGCCCCACTGAGTGATCCTTGGCTTTTTGGAAAGCCAAGCAACCCACCTCACTCACTCAGTTCTTATTTTGCACTTTGTACATCATTTGCTAGGGCTGCAATAAGCATAAAGGTTGTCCATTCCAAAAACCTATACTGAGTGATCATCACACTCAGTATACACATCTTATTTCACAAGCTCACAAAAAGCTAGCCTGTGGGTCCCACAGGCCAAGCTTTAGCTTTTTGGAAACCTCTCCAACCATACTTGCTGTCTCAATTCATCACAAACCTCATCCAGCTTATTTGATAAGCTAGATTAGGTCATACATAGGGCTGCAAGTCTGTGTGGTTTTGTAGTTTTAGTCTAGTGCTTATCTCCTTTTTCCAGCTTATTTCCTTTTATTTTCTCTTTTATTTAGCTTTAATTTTGTTAAGTTAACTTTTTTTTTCAACTTATTTTTGCTTTTATTCTCAGCATACAGCTTTTTGAAAGCTTTTTGAAGCTTGCTATCAACTAGTTTTACCCTCCCCTGTGCACAGAGATCCCAGTCACACCACCAACTTTGGTGGTTGATTGTGACCATCACAGTGGGTCCCACAGTCCAAACCTTGGTCCTTTGAACTACCCTCCTACCAGGGTTCATCCTTTGACCCTTTGTTTGACCTGTGAACTTGTGGACCCCACCTAGAATTGCACCCAAAGGTTGTCCCTAATCTGACCCAGAACCAAATAAGCAATCAGCTTATTGTGGCTTTTTAGCTTATCCAGTGGGCTTATCTTGTTAAAACTTGTTCAAACCTGTTCAACTAACTTAGGTGGACTTGAATAATCCATAGTGGACCCCACATAAGCTCATTTGAGCTTATTTGCTTAAAAAGTCAACTGTGGTCAACTGCCACACTAAATAGCTTATATCTAGCTTATTATTAAGTTTTAAAATTATTGTTTTTATTAAAGTTAGTTGTTTTTACATATAATATAGTTTTGCAAAAGAAAAATCCAGAAAATACAACATAAAAATAAGTGATAGTTTCTATTTAATTTAATTAAATTTTAATTTTTATTTTTAGATTTTTATTAAGTAATTTGTAATTTTATATTTTTATTAATTTCCTTATATATTAAAGTATTTTTAATAATTTTCTTAGATTTTTATTTTGTAATTTAGTATTTATTAGAATTAATAATAGTTTTATTAGTAATTAATTAATAAGTAAGTTATAAATAGCATAATTAATTTTTATATAGTAACACCTAGTTTTTATATTTTTTATAGCTTTTATAGGTCATAAAATAGTTTTATAAATTTTCTCATAATTTTCTAAGGTAATTTAGTATTATTAGTAATTAAAAATAGTTTAATTAGTATAATTAATATAAATAGTTTTTAATTAATAAAAAGCTTATAAAAAGACAAAAACATTTATTTTTATTTTTTATACTTTCTTCAAGTTCTATTTTAGGTTTAGAAAATATTTTTATAAGTTTTTAGTTTAAGTTGTAGTATTTATCATTTTTAGTTTGATTTAAATTTGTTTTTAATTAAAAAGTTAAATAGTTATTAATTAAATAATTAATAATAAATAATATAATAATATAAAAAATAGTTTTCTTTTTAATTTAATTTTCTTTTTAGTTTAAATTTATAGAATTTTCATTTTTAACCCCTGTAGTTTATTTTTCTTTAAAACTCACCTTTTTCTCTGTACGCAGTCGCGTACGTTTTTAATTCCTTTTACGTTTTTAAATTTTCTTATTTCAAGGTTTTGTTTATATAGCCTATTTGGGCTATTTTATTTCATCCTAGGGTAATCACTAATCACATACCCTTTCCTGTTCAATAATTCCCGATCACAGATCCGTTCTAACTCAGGATATCACATTTCCAAGGGACATAACGACCCGGGGACACTAAACTCCTTGGATATACATTGTATTTGCCTCTCTCTAGTTTGACTTGTAGAGTTGACCATTCACAAGTGGTCAATAATATAAGTTGACTGTTTAGAGCAATCAAAATTTGGCGCCGCTGCCGGGGAGTGCGCTGCGTTGAACGATTCTGAAGTATCAGATTTGTTGAAAACCTATCCATAGTACATATATCTTATATAATATCGTATTTCCATCTTCCATAAACATATAAAACACCAAAAATATTTTCTTTTTCTTTCTATATATATATATATATATAACATAAATTAAAAACCTAAAAATAATCTTCTTACCCTATCTAAGTTTCCTTCATTCCATAGGATCCTTAGACGCGTCTTAGTGCATGCGCACTCGTTCTTCAAGGTCATCAAGTCCTCTTCGTGAGCTTGTAGCCATACCTCGAAGAAATTGTAGACGTTCTGCTCCCTCAGTCGTACCCGAGATACGTACTGATCCTAAACCCCCTGTCATAATGACAGAAGACCGTCCGATGAATGAGCTTCTCCAAGCACCCACCGAGGGTTACGGAGATGCTATTGTTGTTCCAGCCATCGTGGCTGAGAATTTTGAGCTCAAAACTGGGTTGATTAATCTGGCAACCCAGAAGCAATTCTATGGTTTTGATAGGGACAATCCTCATGATCATATTAGATGGTTTAACCAAATCATTGGTACCATCAAATGTAAAAATGTCCCTGAGGAATCAATCAAACTTCTTCTCTTCCCATTTTCTATTGAAGGCAATGCCAGGATTTGGCTTGATAAACAGCCCCCTAAATCGATTGAAACATGGGGAGATTTGGTTCATAAATTTATTAATGAATTCTTTCCTCCTTCCAAAACCACATTTCTAAAGAATGAAATCATGAAGTTCTCTCAAAGGTTTGATGAACCATTTGGAGAGGCATGGGATCGTTTCAAAGAATTGCTTCGCAGATGTCCACATCATGGTTTCACCGAATTAATGCAAATGGACACTTTTTACAATGGGTTAACCCCATCTGATCAAAATTCTCTAAACGCCTCAGCTGGAGGTAATTTTCTAAGCAAATCCACAAAGGAAGCCATTGCTCTCATTGAAAACATGTCTAAGGTCCGTACTACGAGAGATAGAACTTATAATTCTCATGCTAGTGCTGGTCCTTCTACATCATCTCCCGTGACTTCTAGCACTGATTCTCAGATTGCTGAACTCACGAAGGCTATTCAAGCTTTGGTTTCGAAGAAAGAGTCCGCTCCGCAAACTTCTCAAACTGCTGAAGTTAAAAAGGTAGAAGTTTGTGTTACTTGTGGAGGTCCTCATCCATACTACAATTGTACCCACACCGCTGGCAATGCAATTGAAGTCAATGCTATAGCAGGTAGTTCCAATCAAGGAGGAAACCCATTCCGTCCTCAAGTGGATACAAACTACCGTGCTAACAACCAGGGAGGACAGCCTGGATTATACCAACCAAACAATGCTAATAGGTTCATTCCTAACCAGCAACGAGGGCAAAACACACAGAATCAATATAATGCCCCGAGCAATCAAATGGTTCCTTTTCAATACCCACCCCACAAGGGGACTTCTAATCCAGGGTATTCAGCTCCTGCTCATCAAATGGTTCCTTATCAAGAATCTCCCTCCAATGAGCTCACTAACCACATCAAGGTTAATGATGCTAACATGAGGGCAATGCAAAACCAAATCTCCAATTTGAAGAATGAATTTAATTCTTCAATTGCAAAGAACAACAATGAGCTAAGGAACGATATTAAGGACATGTTTGCTGGTTTAGTAAAACAACTAAATCCACCATCTACCTCGGGAACTCTCCCAGGTAACACTGTTCCAAATCCAAAGGGTGAACTTAAAGCTATTACCACTCATAGTGGTAAAGCTAATGATGGACCATCAATTTCTATTCCTTCTCCGGTGAAGGAAAGAAAACGAGAAACCAAGGTGACAAAGGACCCGGTACTTCCTTCTAATAATGGAAGTGCTCATTACGTCCAAACCACGGTTGTCCCAAAATCTACACCACCTGTCACTCCCACATCGTCAAGAATAGATCCTACTCTTTCACGATTCACGGTTAAAAGTTTGTCAAGCAATCTTTATGACCAAAGAGCAGCTGTGACTTATTCTCATATGCTTAATTCTTCCCGTAAGAGTGTATTAGACGACAGTGATGATGAGGAGGATGATTCCGATGTCATCAAAGCTATCACCACTCGTAGTGGTGCCGCTTATGATGGACCCTCAATGCCTATCCCTCCTCCATTATATGATGTGGAAAAAGAGGCGGAGGATACAACAGACAAAGTGCAAATTCCAAGTTCACAAAGTACAGCACATGTCTCTCCTCCGGTCCTCCCTAAAAAGAGACCCAAACCAGGAGTTGTCTTTGAATCTGTAGAGACTCCTGAGGATACTGCTCCTAAATCCAAACCTTCTCTTCCGTACCCATCACGTATGAATGAGGATAGGACCCGTGAAAAGAATAGTCAACAAATAGATAAATTCTTTCAAATCTTTAAAGAATTACATTTTGACATTAGTTTCGCGGATTCTCTCATTCTAATGCCTAAGTTTGCAGCGACAATCAAACAACTGCTAAACAACAAGGAAAAGCTGTTTGAGATGGCAAAAACTCCAGTAAGCGAAAACTGCTCAGCAGTTATCTTAAAAAAGCTTCCGGTAAAGCTTGGAGATCCTGGGAAATTCCTAATACCTTGTGTATTTCCAGGAATGATTGAATGCTATGCCTTGGCCGATCTCGGTGCTAGCATCAATCTAATGCCTTATTCAGTGTGGAAGAAACTTTCTCTTCCTGAACTCTCCCCTACCTGCATGACTCTCGAGCTTGCAGATCGTACCATATCTATGCCCCTCGGCATTGCTGAGGACGTATTTGTGAAAGTAGGGAGGTTCCATTTTCCAGCAGACTTTGTGGTCGTTGACTTTGATGCCGATCAAAAGGTTCCTCTCATTCTTGGAAGAGGATTCCTTAGAACCGGCCATGCTCTTATTGATGTTTTAGAGCATGAGATCACCTTACGTGTTGGTAAGGAAGCTGTTACCTTTGATCAAGATCAAAATTCTAGGTACTCCTCAAACTTTAACTCTGAATCGGTTAACCGAATCGATGTCATTGATTTTTCTTCAAAGGAGTATTCTCAAGAAAATCTTGATTATTTTCATAATTCTGTGAGTGGTAATCCCACTCCATCTTCTACTACTATCTTAGCCGAATCTTCAACTTCTCTCAATTTGGATGAGGAAAGTAGTCCCATTTGGGATGAAGATGAGACTGAGAGTGATCAGGAGGGAGATATTCTTCTCCTTGAAGAATTGTTAAATAATGATCCAATTCCCCCTCCTCCGCTAGACTCTTCAACTTATCTCACTCGGGTTGAGGAAAGTCGTCCCATTTGGGATGATGATGATACTGAGAGTGATGAGGAGGGAGATATTCTTCTCCTTGAGGAATTTATGCACGATGTTCCAATTCCCCCTCCTCCTCTAGAAGAACTTCATAATGAGAGTACTGATTCTATTCTGGATGAAATCGATGTTTATCTCGATTTAGACACATTTATGCCAGGTATTGATGATGCCGAGAGTGATCAGGAGGAAGATGTCAGTCTTCTTCTTGAACAACTTTTATACCCAGAAAATTATCCCACCCTCCCACCCAAACAACTTCATAAAGAGGAATTCAAATCAGTTGAAGAAACTGATAAAATTCCTGAGATCAAGCATAAGACCTTGCCTCCTTCACTTAAATTTCAACTTCTTGAGGAGGAAGTTCTTGTGATTACTGCTGTTCTGATCTCCCTACTACCCTTCACCTACTCGGTGATTTCTCCTTCCCTTCACTCATTCGGGAGTGAAGATGTTACCTTTGACCCTGGAATCTGCCATATAACATTGGTTTAGAGCCAGATACTTCCCCATGGATTTTTAAAATTGTTTTTTTTCTCCCGAACTACTCAGGAACCCTTTGTTACAGTTAACCGTTCACAAGCGGTTAGCTTGCGTGATAAACCTGACAGTTGGGGAGGAAATAAATCAAATACGGGGTCGAGTCCGGCTAGTGACTCGGGAATCAAAAACATTAGCAAAAACATGGGCTTGTCACCCGTGTGTAACACCCTAGTGTGGGGGAGATGCCCCACATGTTGTATATATGTATATATCTTCATAAAAAAAAAAAAAAAAAAAAAAAAAAAAAAAAAAAAAAAAATGTGTACATATAGTGATAGCTTCTATTTAAGAAGTTTTATCTAAAAAATATTTGTATGTATATACATGTAAAATAAAGGCTAAGAGTATTTTCCCTTTTACGTTCTAAGTTCGGTTTAACACCCGGTACTTTGAATATTGAGGGCAATATTCAGTTCTAAGTGTGGGGGGGATTCTCACGAATTCAAACACATGTTCCATCAGGAACCCCAATTTAGCCAAAAATTTTAAAATTTTTTCTCACTTAGAACGCAAATAAATGGTATCAATCCTCCATGTCTAACCCACAACAGGATTGGCTAGTCCAGGAGCAAACGGCTCTTGGTAAAGACATCTCAAATCCATTCATAGCTTGCAATTTGCTCAAAATTGTATGGTTCCTCAACTCCCCATCATCCTCAAAAGATAATGAGTTGGCTAGCCCGCAAGATTATGGCTTGTGGTAAAGGCTGTGGAAAACCATAATTGGTAATCAGCTCACCAAGATGTTGACTATTCCATCAAGAGTTGGCTAGTCCAGAAGCAAACGGCTTTTGTAGTATAGTGGTAAGTATTCCCGCCTGTCACGCGGGTGACCCGGGTTCGATCCCCGGCAGCGGCGCCAAATTTTGATTCGCCTCAAACAGTCAACTAAGTTTACCAGGTGATGGTCAACCAAGTCAAACGTCTAAGGCAAATGCTTCCGAGGAATACAGTGTTTTCCCGGGTCGTAAGTCCCAACGAGGTGTGCGATGTGATATTATAAACGAATCTGTGATTAGTGAATGTGAACAGGAAAGGTATAAAAGTGTGTGTGTGTGTGTTAAACTATGGTTTAATAACTTAAAATAACTTAGGAAGACTATTGGAATGATTACTTAAAAAGCTAGGTATCTAAAACGTATAAACGTACACCAATTTATAATCAGACGCGACTGCGTACTGAGAAAAAGGTGAGTTTTAAGAAAAATAAACTATAAGGGTTAAAAATGAAAATTCTATAAACTTATACTTAAAATAAAATTTAATTAAAAAGAAAACTATTTTTTTTAGATTATTATATTATTTAATATTAATTATTTAATTAACAACTATTTAACTATTTAATTAGAAAATTATAAATACTACAAATTAAACTAGAAACTTATAAAAATATTTTCTAAACCTAAAATAGAACTTGAAGAAAGTATAAAAAATAAAAATAAATCTTTTTGTCTTTTTATGTATTTTTTATTAATTAAAAACTATTTATATTATTTATACTAATTAAACTATTTTAAATTACAAATAATATTAAACTAACTTAGAAAATTATGAGAAAATTTATAAAACTAATTAACCATCATAGGAATCCTAAAAAATTATAAAAACTTTATTTTATATATTTATAAACTAGTTTAATAATTATTATTCTATTTATTATTTAATTACCAATTACACTAATTAAATTATAAAAACTATTAAATGAACAGTATAAATCACAAGAAAATTTCTAAAATTATCTTATGATTTATAGAAGCTAGGAAAAATATAAAATATAAGTGTTACCTTGTAAAAATTAATTATACTATTTATAACTTAATTATTTGTTAATTATTAAATAAACTAATATTAATTATAATAAATACTAAATGACAAAACTAAAATCTGAAAAATTTATTAAAAATACTTTAACTTAAAAGGAAATTAATAAAAATATAAAAACACAAATTACTTAATTAAAATCTAAAAATGAAAATTAAAATTAAATTGAATTAAATAGAAACTATCACTTATTATTATATTGTTTTTTCTTGAATTTTCTTTTTCCAAACTATATTATACCTAAATATAACTAACTTTTGTAAAAACAATAATTTTAGAACTTAATAATAAGCTAGTTATAAGCTATAATCCTAGACAGTTGACTTTAGTTGACTTAATGAGCAAATAAGCTCAAATGAGCTTATGTGGGACCCACCTTGGATGAATCTGGTTCTAATAGGTATGTTAGACTTGTCTAAGCTTAATTTAGCTAAATCAGCTCAGTAGATAAGCTAATAAGCTACAATAAGCTAATCCAAAACCTGTTTTGAACTCAGAATGGGGACAAAGATCAAGGCCAAAACTAAGTGGGGTCCACTGGGTGTTAGGTCAAACTAGTGGTCAAACTAAGTTCTCTACTAGGAGGAGGGTTGAGGGAACCTAACTAGAGCTACTGGGGCCCGCTGGATTGGTCACAAAACACCACCAAAGTGGTGGTGTTGGGACTGAGCTGATGGAGCAGGGCACTTTGCAGCCCTGCAGTGGTGTTTAGGGGTGAGTGGGGCCCAGAATAAAATTACTAAAAATATAAGGGTTGTGAAAACTTAAAGATGAGATGGTAGTCTGTTACTAAAACAAATTTCAAGTTCTAAAACATTCTACAAAAATCAAAACAATTGTTGGAGTTTTGGGAAAAAACTGAGATGAGAGCAATTTGACTTTTGATGAAAATTGTTAGTTTGACTTTTATGAGTTTCTAACTTGATTTTATGATTAATTGTGACTAATTAAGTTATAACTAAACTAAAATAAGCTAAATTACTTACTTATGATTAGAACTTAAGACTTGTGGATCCCAAAATCCTTGACAGTTAACTGTCAAGGTAATTGGAATTGGATTTTGACTTTTGATCTAATGACTACTGGATTATATGACCTAAATGATGTAGTAATGCATAATGAAGCAAGTCTCAGTCAATATTGCAAGCAAAAACCAACAAGAACTCAGCTTACTATCTTGAACCAAACACCCTTTTATATGACTGTTTGTATGATTAGTATTGCAAATCAATGAATTAACACATAAAACTGAGTCCTAACACTATATTATGATAAAGTAAGATCCAATGAACACAAATACAAAGTCCTTAACAGCAATTACATAAGAAACTCAACTATTCAATTATGACAGTCAAAATGAAACAACAAGCAACTAACAGATTCAACACA